>APFE031136535.1:15117-41482 GCA_000404065.3 Pinus taeda | reverse complement strand
TGGGGTGGCCCCCACCATCCACTAGCCATTTGATTTTCTCCTTTTCTCCTATGTTGGTCCCTTACTTTAGCTCAAAACTTCAAATGGGGTCCCACAACCCACTTTTCCCAAGTGGTAACCCAAATTTGACAAAACTGACAATATTGATATTTCTTTCAATATTTCTAATTGGGAATATCAAAGTCCTCCCTGCCAAGATGTTGCTTGTCCCCAAGCAACTGCAATGCTGGCTGCTGAAGAATCTACTCACCCTCCCAAGTGGCATCCTCCTCGGGTAGGTTCTTCCATCTGATTAGAAACTCCCTGATGACTCTGCTCCTCAATCTCCTCTCCCTGCTATCCAAGATGGCCTCAGGCCCTAGAACTAAATGCCCATCATCATCGAGTGTGATAGCCTCTGGGACTGTTGTCACTTGTTTTCCTAGTACCTTCTTGAGGCACGATACATGGAAGACATTGTGCACTCGGCTCCTTGGCAGAAGCTCCAACTCGTAGGCTACCTCACTAACCCTCCTGGTGGCTCGGTAAGGCCCATAAAATCGTGGCTGTAGCTTCTCGACCCCCTTTTGCTTCAACGTGGATTGCCTGTAGGGCTGGAGGCGCAAAAAGACAAGGTCCCCCACCTCAAAGTGTCTCTCAAACTTTTGCCTATTTGCATACATCTTCTGCTGGTTTTGTGTTGTCTGTGAGTTATCCTTGAGGGCTTTGAGAATGTTTTGGCTCCCTTGAATACAATCTTTGGCCCTTGGGACCTGGTTGTCTCCAAAAACAATGTCTGCAAAAGATAAAGCATCATAACCATACAAAGTGCAGAAGGGTGACATACCAATGGACATGTGATAGGTAGTATTGTAGCAATACTCCCCCAAGTGTAGCCATTGTGCCCAAGCTCGCTGCTGTCCTGTCACGTAATTTCGTGAAAAACCCTCCAACCATTGGTTGACAATCTCAGTTGGCCTGTCGGTCAGGGGGTGGTAGCTAGTGCTAGGTGTAAGTTTTGTGCTCACTAACTTGAAGAGCTCCTGCTAGAAAGCCCCCATGAAGCGACTGTCCCTGTCGCTCACTATGGTCTTGGGAAAACCATGCAGCCGAGAAATCTCCTTGAAAAACAACTCTGCAACTTGAGAGGTAGAGTACCGGGTGGGAATAACGAAGAAATGGGCATCTTCGTCAGCCTATACACCACCACATAGATGCAATCACGATCCTGCACCATGGGAAGTCCTGTGATGAAGTTCATAGAAATACTCTCCCACTTTCCCTCTGGAATGGGAAGTGGCTGTAATAACCCCGCCGAATGGGTCAACTCCCCTTTGTTCCTCTGACAAGCCTCGCACTCTTGTACATGCCTCAACACGCCCCCCTCGAGGCCCTTCCACGCGAAGCACTCTCTGGCTGCCCTGTAAGTCTTCAGGAACCCCTGGTGTCCAGACAATGGCGAATCGTGGGCTGCATGGAGGGTTTTTTCCCACAACTGCAAACTAGGAACCCAATAGATGCGCCCCTTGTAATATATAACATTTGCCATCACACGGTGGTGCTCATCCTCATAGGTACCCTTGACCATCTCAAATGCTTGACGATCCTTGGAGTACTCCACTAGCAACTTTACTTTCTAATCATGGAAAGTGCTCATGAGGGAAAGTGTCGCAGGCCTCCTAGGTAAGGCATCTACCACCACATTGTGCTTGCCTTTGACATACTCTATGGCAAAGTCATAGGCCTAAATCCTACTGACCCACTTCTGGTCCCTGTCGCTGAGGCCTTTCTGCCCCAGAAAATGGTGAAGACTGTTATGATCGGTCTTTACTTAGAATCTGTTACCAACCACATGCTGTTGGCACTTGGCCAAAGCATGCATGATGGCCAACATCTCCTTGTCATAAATCAAATACAACCTCCCATGAGTAAGGAGCTTCCGACTCTTGAAAGCTATAGGATGGCCTCCTTGTGATAAAATTGCACCAGTGCCTTCACCTGATGCATCGCACTCCAAGGTGAATGGCTAAGTGAAATCAGGTAGTGCCAATACCTGACAACTGCTCATCACCTCCCTGAGGTGCTCAAATGCTACTTGTGCCCTGTCAGTCCATGCAAATGCCTCCTTGGTCAGGTCTGTGAGGGGTGTTGCTAGCTGTGAGAAGCCCTTCACGAACTTCCTGTAGTAGGCGCAAATGCCAACAAACCCTCTTAGCTCGGTCACATTCCGGGGAACTGGCTAATCCTGGATGGCCCTGCTCTTCTCCTTGTGCACCCGCACTCCATCCTCTCCAATGATGTGCCCTAGGTAGAGCATCTCGCTAAGCCCAAACTGACACTTGGACAGTTTTGCGTAGAACTGTTGTCCCTCCAAAATGCGTAACACCTCCTCGAGATGCTGCAAGTGCTCCTCCCATGTCCTGCTATATATCAAGATGTCGTTGAAGAACACTAGCATGAATCTGTGCAATTGCTTGCAGAACACGTGGTTCATGCAAGACTAAAAAGTGGCTGGGGCATTGGTTAGCCCGAAGGGCATAACCAAGAACTCAAAATGGCCATAGTGATATCAGAAAGATGTCTTGGGGATATCCTCATCCCTCACCCAAATCTGATGGTATCATGAACGCAAATCTATCTTAGAGAAGTACATGGCTTCTCTAAGCTCATCCATAAGCTCATCTATGCAGGGGATGGGGTATTGGTTCTTGAGCGTCTTCTTGTTGAGAGCCCTATAGTCAATGCACGTCCTCAATGTGCAATCCTTCTTCTTCACCAGGACAACCGATGAAGCGAAAGGACTAAAGCTGAGCCTGATGTGCCCCAATGCCAACAACTCATGAATAACCATTTCTATCTTATCCTGATAGGCCTTGGGATGTCGGTATGGAGTTGTAATCACTGCATGCACTCTTGGTTCGAGCTCAATAGTTTGCTCAAACCCCTTGTTAGGTGGCCGTCTAGGCAGAATGCACCCAAACATTGTTGGATACCTATCTAAAATAGCTTGTACATCTGGGTGTGGTGGTTGGGGCTTACCCCCTACATCAAATATCTTCATTTCCACTGCCCACTCTATATCACCATGTCTCAAATCGACCTCCATCTTGTGTGCTAACACTCTTGGTGGATGGTATGAGTGCATGCCTCTCAATAAAACCATCTTCCTGTTAGGCCCCATGAAATCCATGCCCAACTTTTGCCAATCAGTAGTAATGCACCCAAGTGAGTACAACCACTGCACACCAAACACTACGTTGGTGTCGGGAACATCAACCACAAAGAAGTGGTCCGTCATAAAGTAGTTCCTCATCACTACTTCCATCCCGGGGACATATTTGGTGCACTGCATGGTATGGTCTCTTGGTACTAAGATCGAGAATCCCTCAAAGGATTCTGTGTGTATGCCCCTCCTCTCCACCATCAGGGCATCTACGAAACTGTGGGTATCCCCACTGTCCACTAGTACTGAAACATGTTACCCCTGCACCGTGCCCTTGATCCTCAAAGTGAGGTACTTCGACCCTGTTGCTAGCAAGAAAGGAGGTCCACCTAGTGGGGGTAGTGGACCTATGCCTCCTCTTCCGGCCATAGGTGGACCATCATCTCCAACATCTACCTCCTGCTCCACATCATCCTCCGGATCGTTGCCAGAAAATACCTCTATGAAGTGGGCCTTGCCCTTGGTACACCAATGTCTCGGTGCCCATGGCTCCTGGCAGGTGAAGCACAACTTCCTTTGTCGGAGGTCTCTCCTAGCCTCATCATCCAATTGCCCATGCCCTTGAATTTCTCGCTGTGGCGGGGGTTTCATGTCTCTTCCCCTCTGTTGGAATACAGGCCTAATGGACATTTGCTCTCTGGCCCTGGGCAGGGCATCCTAGAAGTCCTGGGCTCTACCAACTGCGTCCCTCAGAGTGGTGGGTTGGTTGGACTTCACCAAGCCCCTCAATGGCTCTACTAGCCCCTCCAAAAACATGAAGATCCTCCTGGGCTCTGATAAATCAGGTACCATCATTAACAATCTTGGAAACTTCGAGATATAGGCCTCAGCACTCCCAGTCTGCTTGAGCCGTGTTAGTTCTCCAAAGTGCTCCTCTAGATCTCTCCTCTCAAAATGCTCTAGTACCCTTCGAGTGAAATCCTCATAGCTCGTAAATCTCGCATATCTCATCGTGGTTAACCCATGGAACCACCAATCATGGGCTTCCCCCTCTAAGTGCAGTGTGGAAATTTTGATTGCCTCCCCCTTTTTCATCTGGTTGAGCTGGAAATAGACATCCAACTTCTCAACCCATGCCCTTGTTGAGCTCTTAGGCGATCCATCAAAAGTTGGGAGGAATAACCTCCCCATCGTGTGTTGTAAATCGGTGCCATGTGTGTAGCCACCTCCACTTTGTCCCCTGGTCCTATTGTTGCCCTTAAGCTAATAGAAGTCCTTGAAGGTGATGGCCTCTATGAAATCAGGTCCATATGACTGATACTCCACAATATAGTCCCCCATGGGCATCTCCTCTTGCCCTTGCGGCCCTCCAACACCTGATGCTAGAAATGTGGGGATGGTTGACATGGGTGGTGTGCTAGAAACAAGCGGTACGTTGGGTGGATTTGCTGCATGGCGGTATGAAGTACTTGAGCCTTCACCCAGATGAATTTCTCCTTGAATCCCCTTGCCCTTGTTGTTGCTGTAGTTTTGCTGCCTCAGTTCATCAATGCCCCTAGAAAAATCGTTGATGGCCTTCAAAATCTGCTGAGCAAACTCCTCTTCTTTACTCATCTTATCTCCCTCATTATCCCCCATATCTGGTCTCTCAACCTTCGGCTCAACGATTACTGGATCAGGATTAATTTGTAGCTGCATTTCTCTGCTTCTATACCTTTGCCTCCTATAAGTGACGTTCTACTTATCCTTTGGTGTCATAGACTAATAGCTTCTCGCACAGGTTGAGCCAAGACTATGACCTCTGATACCACTGTAATATCCCCAAGGAGAATTAACAACGATAAACAAAGCATGCATGGCAAAAACACACATAAATTTACACACAATATTAGATAGCCAAAAAAACTCCAAAGTTTGTGTAGAATCGGGCCATTTTATTATGATAAACAAGGGGTACAATATGAGATCGAAATGTATGCACCTGGGCTTGCCTAAGGCAAGCTAATAAGACCCAGGTGATGAAATCAGCTACTCAACGACTAGGAACTATCCCCCACAAAATCTTTGCATTGGCCCTGGAAAACTACACTGCTGGCTGCAAGAAACCACTACGGTGCTTAAAATATTCCAAGAAATTAACCCTGGTCTCTCCACCAATAACCCACGAAAACCTAGAAAGGGTTTGGCCAAATGCTGACCTTCGAAATTCGGTCCAATTTCCACTCACCCCTCCAACTGCTGGGTATATTGACCCACTTGAAAATATCACTACCGAAGGCCCCCAAAATGGCTGCAATACTTAGCAATTTCCCCTCCGGGATTACCCCACAAGCCTCAACCCTCAATTCCTCCTCCTACGCTCCCACGTGTGGTACAAATGCCCTTTGCACAAGCCCACGCAGTTACTGATGATGAACTCCTCCTGTGCATAGGAAATCCCCTCCAAATTTGTACTCCACTATCACTCCATCCTCCAACAATTTGTGGCTCCAATCACCCTCAGAAAGCCCAAAGAATTCCCTGCTCCGAAATCAACGCCTCCTGGTGAAGCGTATTTCCTTTTCTACACCCAATCCTGCTGGAAATCCCCACGAAATGCTATGCCAAACTCCTAGACAACTCCAAATGTAGTGCAAATCACCTCCTTGGGTTGGCACTCGAAGTCCACCGAAGGTAGGGTGAGATTCTCGCATGAAAATCTCGCGTGGTCAACAACACATGCAGACTTGGCCCTCAGCTCAAAAGTGCTAGTCAGTGAGTGAATGTCTAATGATCAAAGATACCAAAATGAGGAATGCCTCTCCTATTTGATCTTGGCCTCCAAATCTCCATGTGGGTCCCATACATCAACCCCCTCCTCTCTCTTCCCTCCAATAATGTGTGTAGCTAAGGAGAGTGTATTTTTCCTCTTGGGGTGGCCCCCACCATCCACTAGCCATTCTATTTTCTCCTTTTCTCCTATGTTGGGCCCTTGCTTTAGCTCAAAACTTCAAGTGGGGTCCCACAACTCACTTTTCCTAAGTAGTAACCCAAAATTTGACAAAATTGACAAAATTGATATTTCCCTTAGCAATATTGCTAAGTGGGAATATCACAACCATCAAGAAGCCAATTGACCCTAAGGCGCTGGAAGTATACGATGAATTGGATACGAAGGCGAGATTGATCATCCTAGATGGTGTGAAGTGTAATGACCCATCTACAAGTACAAACATAATGTGAATATTAGCATGCATACGAGGCATGCATATGATAGCTACATATGCATGCATCACATGCACTGCACTAGTATACATACTAGCTAATATAAGATAATGAATTGGTTTTGAAGTAAATATCTTGTGCATCAAAATATAATGATTATATCAAATGAGGTACTTGATATGCGTACCATCATCATAATAGATGATTCCAAAAATAAAGTTAATGCAATGGTGATACAAAATAAAAGGGAATTTTAATAAGTAAAAGAACTTGTATATATATCATATTCACTAAAAAAAAGAAACTAAACAAGAATAATGGAAAAAGACAGGACATTATCTTTTCAAAATCCCAAACAACCTCAATAATTAAAAGTAAATTGTAATAAAATATAAGATCAATAAAAAATCATTAAGAAATTAAGTGGCTAAAAAAAATAACTATGATTCTCATAAATTATATAAACTAAGTCCATCACTCAAATCGTGACCATCTCTAAGAAATGAAAGAGCAAGGTGGATGCTGAAATTCGCTCCACCTGTGACCGACAAAGAACCAACAAGAATATAATTTATTAAATCAAGACCTTGCGACGGTGGAAGGGCTGGTGTATAAGAAGAGAGGTGGGGGTTTTTTTACGAGATCTACAAGGACTGTTAGTATTCTCTCTAGAGTTGAAAGAACATTTTTCCTTGGTTCTAAGGGGTTCTTGACCTTTGAAGAAATTTTATTGCATAGTAGGAATTTCAAAGAGAGTCACTGACAGAATGAAACCGAGCCTTGGTTGTTCTTGAAGATTTTAGGCACAGGGGCCAAAGTGTTGCAATTTTGAAGTATTCTGGAGCTGAGTACCGAGGTTGTGCTTAGTTTGGCAGGGAGGATTTGGTCATTTTGGTAACGAGAGCGAATTTGGAACTACAACATCTTAGGATTGACTTCAAACATGGTAACCAGGTAGATGTCTGTGTATTAAATTGATAAATTCTTGCTTAAATTGTAGCTAGTAAATTCTAGATGAATTTAGGAATTTAATTTGCAAACTTAATTTTGGTTTGGGCAATACATGAAGGACTCCCTAATACCACATTTGTCCGGGAAGAACTCCACTCATGAGATGTGGATGGCTCTTCAAAATTTGTTCCAGAATAAGAACGAGAATTGGGTGTTGGTATTGGAGGACAAGTTGAAGTCCACCAAGATGTTGCAGGGTGGAGGCGTGACTTCATATTTGACGAGGTTGTCTCAGGTCAAAGATGAGCTTGCTGCTGTTGGTGTGACTATTTTAGATTCTTATATGGTGAGGATTGCTTTGAAAGGGTTCACTGAGGAATGGAAGCCCTTCATCAAGGGGATCGTTGTTAGAGAGAAGTTTCCAGATTGGATAAGGCTATGGGATGACTTCATTTAGGAAGAGTTGCGAGTCAAGAATCTTCGTACGAATAAGAAGTCTTCGAATGATGATGTGGCACTTGCAGCAAGAATGAGGAGCAAGTAGAAAAAGGACTTGAGTAAGATCAAGTGTTTCCATTGTAGCGAGATGGGTCATTTTTCGACAAGATGTCTGATGAAGAAGAAGACGGGAGATGACAAGAAGAAGAAAGGAAGCAGGTCGCCAAGATTGCCACTTCTGCTAAGATAGATACTCTCACTAGGAGATTGGAGGAGGAGCACTTTTCCTTGATCTCTCATTTCTTGCAGGGTACCATCGATGACGCTGCATAGTACGTGGATGGTGGAGCGTTGAAACATATGACAGGGTCACAGGAGGTATTCGAGACTCTAGCTGAGTGGGACTCAAAGTTGCACATGGTGTTGGGTGACAAGAGTCAGAAGGAGATCCGAGGATCGAGAGTTGTGCCATTCAGGATGGAGTCAGGAAAGGTGATGTGAGTTCAGGATGTATTGTTTGTACCAAGACTCAGATATAGCATGATATCTGTCTCAACAATCGAGCAGAAGGGGTTTGAGGTCTTGTTCCAAAGTGGGAAGGAAAGACTCACGCCCAAAGACTCTAGCTCCGCAGGTATTGTGATGGGTTTGAGGTCTTGTTCCATTGTGGGAAGGAAAGACTCACGCCCAAAGGCTTTAGTTCCGTAGGTATTGTGATTGGAGTTAGAGAGCATGGTCTATGCAGGATGATAGGCAAGCCTATGGATCATGGGAAGAAGAAATAAGAGGACTAGGTGCGGGTTCCAAAGAAGCAGGTACAGGTGCAGGCTTAAGAGGGGTAGGTAAGAGAAGAAGGTCTAGGTTCCAGAGGCTCAGAGGGAGTCGAGTTCTAGAGGGAGTTTGTAGTTTCAGAGGTAGTCTTTGCCACATAACTTTTTGAAGTTCATTTCCATTGGTGTGGGTAGTGACTTGCATTCTGTCGTTCTAAATCTTTCCAACAACTTCAAAACATATTTTTCTTGTGAAAGGAAAATCTCACCGGGCCTTTGCCACACTTCAAGGCCTAGAAAGTAATGCATGAGTCCAAAGTCCTTCATCTCGAATTCAGAGGCTAGCTCCCTCTTACACTCGATAATCAAGGGATCACTACTTGTCAAGATTAGTTCATCAACATATAAAACCAAAATCAACGACATACCTTGGACTACCTTGAAGTAGAGGTTGGGATCGACATTACTCCTCGTGAATCCCAACTTCACCAAGTAATAGTTTATGCGGGCGTTCCATGCTCTGGGGGCTTACTTCAAACCATATAACGCTTTCTTCAACCTACAAACATGTGTCTTTTGATCCTTTACTTCAAATCCCTGTGGCTGCTCAATGTAAACTTCTTCCTGTAACATGCCATCAAGGAATGCAGTGTTTACGTCAATCTCATGAAGGGTCCATCCTTGAATTGTGGTAAGGGAAACTATTGAACGAATGGTTGTATATCGAGCCATAGGTTCAAATATATCATAATAATCTTCTCCCTCTTTTAGTGAGAATCCTTGAGCCACGGACCTTGCCTTGTATTTCTCAATGCTACGATCAATTCCGTGCTTGATCTTGAATAACCACTTTGAAGTCACCACAGATTTCCCTTTCGATCTCGACATAATATCCATCCATCATTCTTCATAATCGATTTGTATTCTTCGGCCATATCATCTTTCCAAACTTGTTCCTTCATGGCTTCTTCGAATGTGGGAGGTTTGGCTTGTTGCTTCTAGCGTTGTAGCGAGGACCATTGTTCTTCTCAGGGCAATCTTGAGCATAATGACCCTTCTTGTGACAATTGTAGCATTCCATGTGAGATGATGTTCTATTATTCCTTCTTTTGATATCTCGAGGTGGAGGCTAGGGATTGCGTAGCACCATAAATTTTTGGCCTGCTGCTCCCTCTGAACAAAGAAATTTTCTTTTTCTGCTTCTGAGCTTCTTGGCTGATCAATCACGCTCTGATACCATGTGAAAATTTCAAATCTGAAATCTTATTGCAGCAACTGGAAATTATTCTTCTAATTGTTAATTAATTTAACAATTTATTTTCTATGACAATTATTGAATGAATCACACTGCAACCTTCACAAATAAAACTGCAGAAAATAAAAAAGCTAGAAATTGAGAAATATGCTAGCGCACACAAAATAAACACAATTATTTTTGGTCAAATGCCCTTGGAAACCCAACTTGGGAAAAACGGTGCAGTAACTGAGGGTTTTTATTATTAAGTAGCAGTGAGAAATTATGAGCACAATCTGGATGTTGAAAACTAACAATCCTATAGAGAAATTATTGGCAAAAATATTGTGAGGAATTTTCCTCACTCCCAGTAGCAATATGGGCTCTGGTTGCAGCTCCAAGTGAGCCTTCCAAACAACTTCTATGCAAGCTTGCATCACCCTTGCGCGGTTCCTTCCACCCTCTTCTTGAATCAACAACTTCCCATAGCCGTCTTGTCTGCCATTGGTTGAGAAACTGTCTCTCCGGCCTTCTGGATCACTTTCTCGGTCTCTGGAATTGAAATCTAGATTCTCTCCAGCAAAATCGAATTACCTCTAGAGGCTTTTGCGCAACCCTTGAGTCAGCCTCACTATGGCTCTTTCTGCCTCTCTGCAAAGCACTTCATTGGGTTTGGAAAAATTCCCCGGCTCATTGCCCCTGCCCCTCACTGTCTCTGCTTCCTTTGGAAGTTCGAACCTTCCAACAACTGCTGGCTCTTTGGAAAAATTGAACTCTCCAAGGAAATCGAACTCCACAAATGTGTTCACCATCTACCCATCCACTTCTTATAATCTTCTGTTGGGCCTCCAACAATCAAGATTAAAACTTAATCAAGGGCCAAGATCATATTGGAGTGGATCCGTGTGAGTTTCTAGATGATTCACACCTTGTCTCAATTAATTTTAACGCCTTTCCCTAAGTTTAGACTTAGGAAATAATTAATAATAGGCTAATAATTTAATTGAGACAGTTCTAGGTGGAATTTCCAGAAACGATTTATGGGTTATGGAGAACTCCTGTGTTTTAGCCTCTCCACAAAGTTTCGAGACTAGAACACCTCCAACGCTAGAAAAGATAACACTCAACACCATTTTCCTGTTAACGATTTTGCTATGGTATAAACTAGTATTGCGAAAATCGTGATTTTATTATGTTTTTTCCCTGAAACAATTAAATTGGCCGATTAAATCAGCGATTTTTTCCCAAAAAAATCTTAATTTTGTATTTTGTATTTTTTTAATTTTTGTAAATTTGCTGATTTTTACCGATTTGATCCCAAATTTTACAATTATTTATTTTTATTTATTTATTTATTATTATTTATTTATTTATTTTTTTCGGACCTTTGCTGATTTAATCCCAATCACGATTATCACAACATTGGTATAAACCCACCAAAGCATCGAACATCTCCTTGGCTGACTTCTTCTCAGACAAGTGAGGAATCAAATGGTCCTTCACTACATCTAAGAGTACCCTTTGTGCCTTTTTCTCCCTCTTTGCTAGAGCAGCTTGATCAAATTTGCGGGGGAGCGCTCCCCCCCCCTCGAACCCGCTCCCAATCCGCGCTTCGGCTGGGAGCGGGTCGGGAGTGCGCTCCTGATAAAAAAATTTCCACTCCTTGCTAAAATCGGAGCGAATTTGGGAGCGTCGCTCCCGTCGCTCCCGGAGCGAAAATTAAAGCTTGGGAGCGATCATTCCCGATCGCTCCTGAGCTTTTCATTTTTGCTCCGGGAGCGACACGCGTAATGTCGGGAGTAAATTGCGCGAAAAAGTTTCCGTGGATGCAAAAAATTTTCATTTAAAAAAAAATTGTTTTAAAACAACTTGGGGGGCAAAAAAATATTTCATTGTGACTTGAATGAGTTGAGGAGAGCAAAAGAGCAAGGAGAAGCGAGGAGTGAGCGTCGAGGAGCAAGGAGCAAGCCTGCAAGGAGGTTAGTAACTTAGTAATTTAGTATTTTAAACCTTAGTTAGGTAGTAATTTAATTTAGTTTGGTTAGTTTAATTTAGTTTATTTAGTAAAAAAATCATGAATCTAAATAAATTAAATTAATTAATCTAAATAAATTAAATTAATTTTCTCATTCCTATTCCTATTCCCATTCCCATTAAATTTTGCAGATTCAAAACTCTACAAATAACACATCATGGACCTGGCTATATTTCTTGGCATTTTCCTCTTCTTGGTCCCTTTTCTGGTTATTATGCAGCTGGAGAGTAGGAAACGTAGGGGCCAAAATGAAGAGGGGCATGAAGAAGCTGGAGATAATGGATTTGATGAAAACCCCGGTGAGGAGGAGTTGGAGGAGGGTGAACATGACTCTCAAAAAACTAAACAAGACCAAATCCCATTGTGGAAATATGGTAATAGGCCTGAAGAAGGGATAGGGGGTGGAACCACTAAATTTCATTGCCTCCATTGCAACAATAATTACACAGGTTCATACACCCATGCCAGAAAACACCTCTGTGGGAAAAGGCCATGGGATGGAGATAAACAAATAGGAATCAAAACTTGTGCAGCTGTGTGAGTAGCAGAT
The DNA here is from genome assembly GCA_000404065.3 of Pinus taeda. Taxonomy (NCBI): domain Eukaryota; kingdom Viridiplantae; phylum Streptophyta; class Pinopsida; order Pinales; family Pinaceae; genus Pinus; species Pinus taeda. Next base: position 29,158 of record APFE031136535.1, on the reverse strand, counting down.
AGAGCCAAATACATAAGGGAAGAGGAGGAAGCCCAATACAAATCTAATAAATCAAGGGGTTTCTTTGAACCAAGCTCACAATCATAAGCACAAAGAACTCCTTCAACATCCTCCCAAGGCAGTGGATATGGAGGCACAGGGTCATCAGCTTTAAGGCGTAGAACCATATCAGATTTCCTTGATGAGGGGTGTAGAAATGATGTGGATTCAAAGGTTTACAGGTTTCTCTATGCATGTGGGATACCATTCAATGTTCTTCGCTCAACTTATTGGCACAAATGGTTTCTGCCATAAATGATGCCCCTAAAGGATACAAGAGCCCTGGGTATGACAAGGCAAGAACCGTTGGCCTTGATCATGAAAAAGCAAAAATATCACATTCTTTGAATAGAATGACAAGTTCTTGGACTGACCATGGGGTGTCCATTGTATCTGACGGATGGACAAATGTAAAAGGCAAGCCATTGATAAGTGTTCTTGCGGTGTCTATTAGTGGTGCCATCTTTTTAACTGCACATGATTACTCAGACAAGTTCAGGACCGCCATCAACATTGCAGAAGCATTACTTGAAACAATTGACCGTATTGGGCCATACAATGTCATCCAAGTCATCACTGATAATGATCCTAATTGTAAGGCAGCGGGAGCAATTATTGAGGATAAATACCCCAACATATTTTGGTCTGGATGTTTGGTTCACACATTGAACCTTCTGATGCATGATGTTGTCAAGAACAAAAATGCACAATACAAATGGATTGGTGATTTGTACAAGAAAGGCCAACAAATGATAAAATTTATTACAAATCATAGCAATACCCATGGCCTTTTCCGCAGTCACTCAAGATTGGAGTTGTTGAAGATTGCGAAGACCAGATTTGGTAGCTATTTCCTCACCTTCAGGCGCCTTTTGAAGGTAAGAGAGTCATTGGCTTGATGCAGAGGCTGACGCAGGGCCATGCAGAAGCAACGCAGAGGGAGATAGAGAAAGTCGAAAATTAGAGCAGAGAATCAGTTTTAGCATTCGGAAGCTGAGGTGTGAGACCGAGAGGCTAAGAGCAGTAACTCTGGGCTACTAATTGATTCCCTAGTTGGGTGATGCTGTGCCTGAGAGGGTTGACACTGGGACAATGCAGAGGCAACACAGAGATAGCGCAGGGTTTGCCAGGGGCACCTCATCCAGTAGCTGGATCAACCGAAAGTTTTTTCTCGGTGATTGTGTGAGGTAATCTCACAAAACTTTTGCCAGCATTTCTCTTTGTAACTGAATAACCCTATGAGGTATTCAAAGATGTATTCAAAATTTGCTACTGCTTAATAATAACAAACCCTTAGAGCTAATGCACCAGTTTCCTGCATTGGATTTTTCTGGGGACATTTGTCCAAAAATAACGGTGTCCTATGTGTTTCTATTTTCCTTGCTCTGTCTCTATGTTTCAGAATCATATTTAATTTGGTGTAGGCTGCGTCAGTGATTTGCTTCAATATTTCATGAAGAACTCTGAAATAAGTTTGTAACATAATTTACAATCTAGGTGAAGTAGATTCAGCTAGTTACAGTAGGATTCCTGAGATTGATAGATCTAGGAATTTTCACACTCACCTCCCAGACCTGAACAAGAAATCTCATATCATCACCTTTGCTCAGTCTGTCCCATCACCTGTCAGTTTGCCAAAGCTGTTGGATTGATCCCAGGAGTACACAACCTTCCCTCTTCACAAAGGAAGTAAAAGACTAAACCCACAGGAGTGGTAGTTTCATTTGTTGAAGAAGTAATCCTCACCACTCTTGAAGAGCTGGCTGAAGCTGTTGAGAACGAGGAGGAACCTCTTGTTTTCCTACAAGGAGAAGAAGTTAACAACACACTCTTGGGCTTAGGTTCTGGCAGAGGTAGCGGGGGGGAAGGCAACGAAGGAGGTGGAGGTGGAGACGGACCAACGAATTCAGAGGTTGAACCATCTGATTCAGAAGAAGAGGAGGAGTACGAAGAAGAAGAAGACATGGCTGATCAAAATTTGGAATGGATGACACTGGGACCATTGGCATTCCATGGTGTCTTGCACAAGATGCCAAGACACACAAAGAAACTGTTAACGAAATATAACCTTGACAGAGCAGTGGAGGTGGAAGATCATCTAGACACGTTCTACCTACATCTACAGACACTTGAGCTATGTTACGACAATGTTGCATGTAGACTATTTCCATGTACCTTGTATGGCAGAGCAACTGTATGGTACCACAACCTTCTTGTCAACTCCATTCAGAACTGAGGGATGTTCAAAAGAATTTTCCTTGAAAAATTTGTTGATGACAAAACCCCTGCCATGTTGTTGAAAGAATTGGGTAGTCTTAAGATGGAGTCGAAGGAGAAAGTGAAAGACTTTAACCAGAGGTTTAATCGTATCCTAAACAAGTTCACTACAGACACTAAACCTCATGACTCCATCACAGTCGACTACTACACATTTGTATTGCCGACCAACATTGTGCAGTTCAAGCGAGCTGCGAAATCAACCCTATCTGAAAATTGCCAAGAAGCAATTGATGTGGAAAAGGACCTGCTCACGATTGGACTCATTGTAGATGATGAATCAACGAAGGGCTCCAAAAACGTGGGTAGGTGATCCCAAGCTGCTGTGAGTAAGGTGTAGGAAAGGGAAACAATTGAAATTGAGACCCTTACTCGTCTCCTAAGTCCTTGACAACTGAAGTAGAAGAACTCAAGGAACGGACAAACGAGATGACAGTGAGCAGCAAACTTTCTGGTTTTGTGCGTAGAAAGAACGTGACATCAGGTAGTAACAGTAGTCACCCGGCTAAATCTGCGCAGAGTTCAAATGTTGTGTTCCAAACAAAGCTGCTTGGTAAGGATAACTTTTGTGATTTCCACCAAGCGTGACACTTAGAGAAGACCTGTGTAGATTGGAATTGAGCCATGGACTCCGTGGCTTCAAGGATGAAAGATCATTTGAATGCCAATGAGCAGGTTCAGCCAAAAGACGAAGATGACGAAGAGGATGCTGCATCTAATGAAGCTCCGAGTTCTGGGCATGTGGTTAACATGTATCAGTGTCTAAACACTACCTAGAAGAAAACAACCACCGAGAAGGAGGCCCCAAAACAGAACAGTCGATACAACTTGAGAAGTCAAGGGGCTCCTATTGTGATTGAGATACCGAAAGAGAAATTTAAACAATTGTTAAGAAAAGTTGAACCACCGGTACCCTCAACACATAAAACACAAAGCAAGTCCAAGGAGACAGCTCCAACGAAAGATACGTCCATGAGCAACTCACTTTAGAACACTCCACCAGACAATAGAAACACAAGTCTTCCCCCGGACAACTCAGTGAGTCTTCCCACTTTGGACTACAATATTGTTGAAGACATGAAGGAGACTCTTGCAAATATCTTTCTATACGAACTTGCCAAACTCACGGGGTCAGCGAGATATTTTGTTGTGTGCAATGGGGCAAATTTCCACAGACAATGTTGCCTCTTCCAGCAAGGGATCAAGTAAGGCTCCTGGATCACTCGCATTTGTTTTCAATGCGCTTCGCAGAGAAGAAGCGAACTCATTCTACCCACCATTTTTGTTATCTTCCGAAATATTCAACTTTAATGTCCACAACTGTTTGGTTGACTGTGGTGCATCAGCCAACGTCATGCCACTCTCCATTGCTAAACAGATCAATGCGCAATGGAGCAGTACAACCGCACAGATCATCCAACTTGATTGAACATGTGTACCAGCGATTGGTGAACTCCAGGATGCGATCATCTGGTTATCGTCTGAAGGACGAGTTCACTAGTGCATCAACATTGTGATAGTGGACATCCCGGAAGCATATGGCTTCCTACTTAGTAGAGACTAGTCTAGCAAGTTGCAAGGATATTTTGCTACAGACATGTCACACGTATGGGTTCCGTATTAGGGCAGAAACAACCAGATTTGAGTGTTGTCCAGAAGGTATATGAAGCACAATGTTACTCCCTTGGACGATCAGAATGAATCGTTGGCTTTTGCAGAAGTTTTGTTCAGCAAATGCTTTTTGGAAACATAGCTAGAGTGCTATCTTGCACAATCGAGCCCCACTCCACCAGATACACAGTTGGGTCTCCTTCCTTGTCCAACTTGTGAAAATGAAACTTGTACAATACTTTGTAACAGTAGTAGTAGTGTTAGCAGTACTAGCGTGGCAAGTGGTCCTTTTATAGATGACTTGTGGACCTTGTATTTTGATAGATCCAAAAAATAGGATGGCTCTGGAGCTGGGTGTGTTTTGATCGACCGAAGGCAAAGAAAACATTTAGTCTCAAGTTGCTTGGAGTTTTAGTGCACAAACAACACTGCTGAATATGAAGCACTCGTCTTGGGCTTGCGCAAAGCCCTCAGTCTCACTGTTACTGTGCTTAAAGTGGTAGGTGAATTAGAGATTGTGGAACGTAACACCATACACTGTGTCTCACCTTGTCTTAAAGGTTACCAGCAAGAGATATGGTGGCTTATTTCTAATTTTCAAGCTTTTAATATCATATCTGTACCAAGAATGCACAATGTAGCTGTAGATGCTCTGGCAAATGCAACTGCTAGGATGACATCACTTAAGGATAGATTTGCTGTTGAAATTTTGTATAAGCCATCTATTCTTGACAACATAACTAATTTGCGTGTTTTTGATGATGATGAATAGACACTGCATTTTATGGCCAATGCTGACATTTTCAAAGATGCAACCATAGATGAAGACGTGCATGAGCAGTCTCTACAAGACACACTTGATGACAACAATGGAAACCCCATCCCCAAGGGTGTGGTTTCACTTGAGAAACTCTATGACTTGCATAATCGCTTCAAAGGGCCCAAGAACACCAAAATCCACAGTTCCACACTGATGCACGAACATATCAACTTGGGAACATAAAGAGATCCGAAGTTTGTAAATCTCGGTACATGTTGCACACCAACGGAGCGACAAGCCTTTGTCTGCCTGTTCGGATAGTACCGTGATGTATTCGCATGGACATACGATGATTTGAAAACATATGACACACGAATAATCCAACACATCATTTCAATAAAAGAAGGGGTCAAGCCGTTTCAACAGAAACTCATAAATGTCCATCCATCACTCGAACCCCTCATACAGAGAGAATTGACTAAATTATTGGATGCTTGGATTATATACAAGGTTCGTCATTCTACTTGGGTTTCAAATTTAGTTCTTGTAAGGAAGAACTAAAGAAGGGGTCAAGCCGTTTCAACAGAAACTCATAAATGTCCAACCATCACTCGAACCCCTCATACAGAGAGAGTTGACTAAGTTATTGGATGCTTGGATCATATACAAGGTTCGTCATTCTACTTGGGTTTCAAATTTAGTTCTTGTAAGGAAGAAGGGGTCAAGCCGTTTCAACAGAAACTCATAAATGTCCATCCATCACTCGAACCCCTCATACAGAGAGAATTGACTAAGTTATTGGATGCTTGGATCATATACAAGGTTCATCATTCTACTTGGGTTTCAAATTTAGTTCTTATAAGGAAGAAGTCTAGGGAGATCTGCCTGTGTGTAGATTTCCGAAATCTTAATAGGGCCTCGGATAAAGATAACTACCCCGTGCCGTCTATGGAGCACATCTTGCAGACAGTGTCTGGAGCTGAAATGTTCTCTCTCCTTGAAGGATTTTCTGGATATAACCAGGTTCTGGTAACAGAACCTGATAGACTTAAAACTACTTTCCGTACCAAGTGGGGTACGTTCGGTTACAAAAGAATGCCATTTGGGCTTGTAAACACAGGCGCAACCTTTCAGCGCGCTATGGACATCACCTTTCGTGGGCTCATCGGATTGAGCGTGGTGGCCTACCTTGACAATGTGACAGTCTTTTACAGAAAGCGGTTAGACCACCTACGACATCTCAAGAAGATGTTCGAGCGATGTCGAAAGTACGGGATATCCTTGAATCCCAAAAAGAGCGTATTTGTAGTGTCTGAAGGGAACCCCCTTGGGCATATCATCTCCAAAAGTGGAATCAAGGTTGATTCAGACCAAGTTCGGACTATCACGCAGATTCCTCACCTAGTCAATAAGAAAGCTATGCAGGCTTTCTTGGGAAAGATAAACTTCCTTCGGGAGTTCATCTCAAATTATGCGCAGATTGTCAAACCTACCCAAGATATGATCAAGAAGGATGCGGTCTATAGTTGGGGAAAGAAGGAAAAGGATGCGTTCGCCTATATCAAGCAGGAAATAGTAGATGCACCTGCGCTGTACAACCCATATTTTAGCAAATATTTCTTGCTATATACATTCGCTTCCAACAACTCACTCGGTATAGTGCTCACACAGAATGATGAGCTAAACAATGAACATCCTATCTCCTTCATGAGCGCAAGCATGCAGGGACCCGAGCTCAACTATCCCGTCGTGGATAAACAAGCATATGCTGTATACAAGGTGGTGAAACATTTTAGACCCTACCTACCGAAAAATCATTGCATAGTCTTTGTGCCACACCCAACAGTCAGAGCGCTGCTTGTTCAACAATAGTTGGGTGAAAAACGTGCGAACTAGATGACAGGACTTCAAAAGTATGATCTCGATATCAAGCCAGTTCACACCGTCAAGTGTCACGGTCTCTGCAGACTTGTAGCAGAAGCAGTACACGTGCAAGAGGAAGAAGAAGAGCTCGCCATTTGGGAAACCGATATGTACAATATAGAGCGAGCACCTCCTGCTTTGCATGGTAACTCTTGGTACGAAGAAGTGCGCTAGTACCTTGAGCACGACACCATGCCCTCTCACTTTTCCATGCGACAGAAGAGGGCACTTCACCTCAAAGCCTTATCTTACCAGTTGGTGCACGGAGTACTTTACAAAAAGCACAACAACGAAATTTTGCTTAGGTGCCTAGAGGCTAAGATTTAGAGAAAGTGTTACGTGACATGCATGACAGACTAGCCGGAGGTCACTTCGAGGGTAACACAATTGCACATAAAGTCATGAGAGCCGTTTCTACTGGCCCGCATTGTTTAAGGATGCATATGCTTATGCCCGCAAGTGCCCGGTCTTTCAGCGATGTGCCGACAGAACACGAAGGTCAGCAGCCCTGCTGTAGCCTGTTGCAGTGGATGAACCATTCCAACAGTGGGGCTTAGACATCATCGGTGAAATCTTCCCCCATTCATCAAAACAACACCGCTACATTTTGACTGCTACAGATTACTTCACGTGATGGACGGAAACAGTTCCGCTCAAACAAGTGAATGACCAGGAAGTCATTAGCTTCCTTCAACAGAACATCATCTCGAGGTTTGGCGTTACTGTATCACTTGTTTTTGACAATGCAACTTACTTCTCTTCGTTGACACTGTATGATTTTGCATTGCAATATGGTATTGTGTGTAAACATTCATCTAATTACTACTCGCAGGGAAATGGTCTCGCTGAACCAACAAACAAGATCTTATTCGCATCATCAAAAAAACCATTTACTCTGAGCAATGAAACTAGTATTCTGCCCTTGTGAATGCACTTTGGGCTGACCGAGTTACACCCAAGCCCTCTCTGAACACATCTTCATACTTCCTTGTATATGGTAAAGAAGCCATCCTTCCACCCAATATCTACTTGCCTGCTTTTCAGTTATCCCAAGAATCCCAAGGCAAGCTGTGTCTATTGATTCAACGTAGGATGGACACATTACACAAGTTACAAGAAGAATGAATGAAGGCAAAAGAAAAATTACAGTCAACCAAAACTGTATCAGAGATGGTTCGATCATAAGTCTGCATGGAACGCTAGCTTCGCTGTGGGCGACTTAGTCTTGAAATGGGATAAACCTCATGAAGACAAAGGCAAACACACGAAGTTCTAGTCTTTGTGGATTGGTCCGTACACGGTTCACGAAAAACTGGGCCAACACACGTATCGCTTGCAATCACTTGACAGGAGGATTGACAACCTTCCTGTCAATGGACAAGATTTAAAATGTTATTTTCAGTGATCTGGGGCTGCGCCTCGCCTATGTACATAGCATGCTTATTGTTGCTTTGTTGCTTTGTTGTTTTACTCTGCTGCTTTTCTTTATGTTGCTTTGCTTTGTTTTGGTTGTCTTGTCATTTTTGTTTTGTAAATAAGTGCTATCCTATATTGTGTTCTGGCTTTTGAATAAGTATGTGGCTGAGTTTAAAGAGTTATGTGACACTGCAACACTTGGCCAGTCCTGTGTCCATCTTCTCTGTGCTTGGTTGTGACTTTTGGCTGATGAAGCCTGGATAGAGCAACACTAGAGATGAAAACTTATACTTTGCAAATCTTAAGCTCGCGAACCAAATTACCCTTCCCGATTTTAAAACACTGTGAGCTCGCTGAAAATTTTGTTGTGTTTGACTGAGTTGGTACAAGGTGAACCGTCTTTGTCCATGGGGTAAGTGGGGAAGGCAACGTAACCTGCACAACGAATCAATACTTCCTGAAAGGCCAAGGCCCTATGCTGCAAATGAATCGAAACAGAGAAGCTAGTATTCAACCTGTGTGTTGCCAAGTGTTGTAGCGGCTGCAATGTTGATTTGGGGTAGCATTGGATGTGCTCTAGCCATGAAAATTGGTGGAGGCGCTAAAGCACATGAGATCTCCAAGACCCATAAATGGTTTGGGCAGATTTTAACCGATTTTGGAGATATTAAAATAATTAATATTTTTAATGGAGTTCCTAAGTCTAGACTTAGGAAAAATAAAATATTAATGGGTATTAGTATAAAACTGGGTTAGAAGGGTCCAAAAGTCATGGATGACGCAAATCTAATCTGAGCCATTGATTAGAGATTTAATCTCGGCTGTTGCTGGACCAACGAGAAAAGTATAAGAGGAGGCTTGAGGGTCAGTTGGAGAACACACCAAGAGAGATCAAGAATTCAATTTTCTGGGGCACGGTTTGCTGAGGAAATCGAGTGAGTGATCTGAGTTGTAGCTGAGGGGCAGTGAATACATAGTAGAGAGGCAGAGTTAGTACCAGGAGGATCAGCGCAGATCTAGGAGAGGTTGATGCAGAGCCATCTAGAGGCCACGCAGAGGCAGCCAGGAGCTGCGCAGAGCTAGAGAGGTCAGTGTGTGAGACGCAGAGGGTTTAGGGGCTGATGTAGAGGCTCCACAAGCTGACACAAAGGCCAGAGAGTTTGATGCAGGGTCTAGAGGAAGCGCTGGAGAATTTCTTGGGACAGAGTGGGCGCTGGAGCGCTGGATAGGGTGATGCAGTCCCTATCAGAGTGGCGTAGAGTAGCAAAAGTTGTATTGTTGCTGTGGGATTGTTCATCTGGTGATTTAGCTGGAATATCTGTCTCCGACTGAGAGGTACTACTGCCGAGGGCATTCTCTGTTGGGTGAGCCATTTCTGGCACCTAGGTTGTATTCTAAAACTGCATAATAATAAAACCCTCTGAATAGCGGCATTGGTTTTCCCGCGTTGGGTTTTTCCGGGGACATTAGTCCAAAAACAACGGTGTCACTTGTGTGCTTGTTTACTTTCAGTTGATGCTCTGTATGTGTTGATACTTGTATTTATTTTCAGTTTTTACATGGTAAATAACTTGTTAAGTAATTGAACAAGTAGGAAGAAATAAATCAGATAGTACAGGAAGAATTTCTAACGGGTTGAACTTAGAAATTCCAACATGCAAGACCCTCCAAAATTTTGGCTTGCATCCAAATTTCGAAGCCTTCCTTGTTTTTTCCCCTTGATGGTAACAAACGCTCGGGCTCATCCCATGAGCTCTTGTCGAGTTTTCACACCCTCTTCGCTTGATCGATCAATGGTCGTCTTTTGGCATGTTGATTGCTATGTCATGCTTGCGAGTTTGTTCTGGCATTTTGAAGGTTCGTCTTTGTGTGTATGAGTTGTTTTCGCCATCGGTCGCAGTCACACACAAAGTTGTAAACACTGTCGTGCAAGTGTCATCATAGTCGTTTGAAAACATATTTCAATTGTCGCACTTGTCACTTTCAACCTTCGAGTCAGTCTCACAGAGTACATGTTGTCTTGTTGGTTTGAGGTGTCTTGTCGTCGAGTTGTGCTAAGTGTGTGATTACATTGTCATGTATGCACGAGTACACTTGCTTTCACACTTAGTCAATTTTCCTAAAAATCAGTCGACCGGACAACCCTCCGTCAACCAGACCCGATCTCTGTAACCTTGCACTGCAGCTCAGAATTGCGCAGAGCTTGAGGTTGTTCTCTGGACGACTTGCTCTGCGCAATTCTGGAAATGAGCCCACTGACTGACTCCCAAAACTGCGCAGAAGTTGTCGCAGAAGTCGATCTAGTCTGCGCTTCCCACAAGACCTCCCATCAAGCCTCCCGCTGGTCAACCGGAGAAAGAAGTTGAGCTGTGATTGAGGGCTGTACAGATCTCCAAAAGTGCACAGAGCTGTCTTGCCACCAACCCTTCTTCCCCTCTCTGCATCCAACTCAGGAATTGCGCAGAGTTGTCCTGCCCTGCCCTTCTTTCCCGCTCTACAACCAGCCTAGGAATTGCGCAAAGCTGCCCTGTCCTGCTAGCCCTTCTTCCTCGCTCTGCAACCAACTCAAGAATTGCGCAGAGCTGTCTTGTCCAGCCCTTCTTCCCCGCTCTGCAACCAACTCAGGAATTGCGCAAGTTGTCCTGCCCTGCCCTTCTTCCCCGCTCTGCAACCAGCTCAGAAATTGTGCAGAGCTATCCTGTCCTGCTAGCCCTTCTTTCCCGCTCTGCAACCAGCTCAGGAATTACGCATAATTGTTCGCGCCTGGACTGTCTCCCAGGATTGCACAATTTCAACAAGCAGCACCCGCAGCCCGATCTTGTGTTCCTTTGGAAAACTGTGCATATTTTTCTGCTAGTGCCTCCTGCTGCCCGCACTTGTTGATTTGGGGTAGCATCGAATGTGCTCTAGCCACGAAAATTGGTGGAGAGGCTAATGCACATGAGATATCCAATACCCAGAAATGGTTGGGGCAGATTCTAAATAGTTTGAGAGATATTAAAATAATTAATATTTTTAATGGAGTCCCTAAGTCTAAACTTCGGGAAAATAAAATATTAATGTGAATTAATATAAAACTGTGTTAGAAGGGTCTAAAAGTCATAGATCAAGTTAGAGTTAATCGTAGCCATTGATTAGGGACTTAATCTCGGCCGTTGAATCGTCAACGAGAAAAGTATAAGAGGAGGCTTGAAGGTCACTTGGAGAATACACTGAGTTGATCAAGAATTCAATTTTCTAAGCAGGGCTTGCTAAGGAAATTGAAGGGGTGATCAGAGTTGCAGCTGAGGGGTAGTGAATATAGAAGCAGAGAGGCAGAGAGGGTATCGGGAGCATCAACATAGAAGCCGAGAGAGGGTTGACGCAGAGCCAGCCAGAGGCCACGCAGAAGCAGCCAAATGCCACACAGAGGTAGTCAGGAGCTGTGCAGTGCCAGATAGAGCTAGCTTGGGTGACGTAGAGGCTCCAAAGGTTGATGTAAGGCTAGTTAGGGTGACGCTGGGATGACGCTGGGCCAGAGAGGCTGACGCAGAACCTAGAGGCTGATGCTGGGAGATTTCATGGGGCATATTGGAGTTGAGTTGTGGGATTGTACATCTGGGGTTTTTCGCTGGAATATCTGTCTCCAACTGATAGGTACTACTGCCGAGAGCACTCTCTATTGGGTGAGCCATTTCTGGCATCGAGATTGTATTATGAAGCTGCTTAATAATAAAGTCCTCAAATAGTTGCACTGGTTTTCCCGCATTGGGTTTTTTCGGGTAGATTAGTCCAAAAATTACGGTGTAACTTGTGTGCTTGTTTTTTCCTTCAGTTGATGATCTATATGTGTTGAGACTGTACTTGTATTTATTTTCAGTACTTACATGGTAAATAACTTGTTAAATTAACAGAACAAGTAGGAAGAAATAAATTAGAAAGTACAAGAAGGATTTCTAACAGTTAGACTTAGAAATGCCAACATGGTATCAGAGCGTGGTTGCAGATCACAGGAGAACTGAGGACATAAGCCGAGCAGAGTAGCAACAACATAAAACAGTTGTCCCGAGTGACAAAAGCTGTTCCTAGCAGAGAAGCAGCAAGGAAGGGTGATGCAGTGCCTGCGTAATCAAGTTTGAGCTGGGAAAAGGATTAGCGCAATGGCAGAGGGGAGTAGATTCGACCTACGCAGTGCCCGGTCATCTTTTTCAGTCAGGAAGGATTGACACATGTGGCCAAGAGGTGCGGATTTTGCTGGTGCCGAGATTGCATAGAGCCTAGAAGCTCTAACCTTCAGGTTGCTGGGGCTTAGGAGGCTGTGGGTAAGTTGCAGAGTAAAGCTGGTGGGGTACTGTAGTGAGAACAATACCTAACAGGGAAAGACCAAGGAGGAGGGAGTTGCTACTGAGGATTTCTAGCCAAGAAATCCGGATCAGTGGTGTAGCTGCACTAAGCATCGGAGTGGGGGCATCTTGACATTGGCAGAGGGGTTTCCAAGAGGGAAATCGAGGCTCAGAGGGAGTCACACTGAGAACTTCCAGAAGGGAAGTAGAGGAGCAGCGAGATGGTAGGGAACGGGGTAAGAGACCAGGACAGACTAGACGGAGCCTCAAACTTCATAGTCTGGAAAGCCATAATCTTATCCGTTCTAAACAGGAACCGTCTCAAGCAATTTGCCTTGAGGACAACAGCGGTCCCAGTTGACCTAGCTGATAACGACAAGTATGAGGATGCAATGGCGAGGGCCAAGAGCATCATCCTTGACGGGGTCAAGGACCATGTAGTACCACACATTGCCGAGAAGAATATGACAAATGAGATGTGGGAGGCCCTACAGAAGTTGTATCAGCGTACTTTCGTGCAGAGGAAGATGCTACTAGAAAATCAGTTGCGAACATACTAGATGCAAAAGGGAGAACAGATTGACACCTTCCTCGGTCGATTGATTAGCTGACTTCCATAGGGGCCACGCCGGATCAAGAATTGATTATGAGAACAACCCTGAACGCAATCTCAGAACACTGGGAGGTGTTTGTCTAAAGTATGTTGGGCAGGGCGACCCTTCCAGATTGGGAGGAAATGTGGGCGGCTCTTTGCCAAGAAGAGATCAGAAGGCTAAGCAAGGTGGGAAGTAGCAGCAAGGGGATCAGAGTCAAGAATGAGGAAGAGGAGGATGCGGCCCTAGCATCTGAGGGAAAGCAGGAGAAACGGAAGAAGAAGGACCTCTCCAAGGTCAAATGCTTCAACTGTGGGGAACTGGGTCACTATGCAAGCCAGTGTCTGAGGAAGAAGAGCAAAGGAGAGGCTCCGAGATTAAGGCTACGCCAGCAAGGGTAGAGAAGGAATTGGAGACAGATGATGACTGTGCCATGAGTGCTCACACGCCAGTTGAGCAGAAGTGGGGAGACATCGAGCGGTAGCTAGATGGACTACAGGCGAGGAGGGGCAGGATCCTCGAGGTACCCAGCTTCTTGGATTATACCTTTGCTACGGAAGCCCCAAAGAGGAGTAGCAAGACTGGCGGATGTCGGTAGAGACGGATGTGGATGGAGCAAAAGAGGGAGCTATAGTGCAGGAGTCCTAGGATAGTGTGAGGCAGCAGTGCGAGATGCACAAAGTTGTTGCAACAGCACAGAGGTCAAAGAGGGAGCACTTGTTAGTAACAGAGGGAGCTTCAGCATTGGGAGTGTTTCTAGCCTGACGAAAATGTTAGAGTTGGGAGATCAGTTACTTACTTCTCAGTAACTGAGTTGTGGTGCAGCAGTTAGCAGTGGCAGTGCTATGGGCAACACGATACAGCATGATGAGAGGGGTTGAGTGTAGATTTAGCAGTGGTAGTGGCAGGGCCATGGGTATCAGCACAGATGCAGAGGGAGCTGTCGTACAGATGCAACAGTGGTAGTGGCAGGGCTATGGGTAGCAGTACATGATGCAGCAGTGCAGAGGATGTTGGGCAGCAGGCCTAGCATCAGCACAGGGACCGATGCTGGATGATCAAGGTGATACTCAGTGAGGAGTATTACTAGAGCACAATCC
>APFE031136531.1:87649-114334 GCA_000404065.3 Pinus taeda | reverse complement strand
ATTTTTAGATGAAGACCTCACAAGAGCTCAAGTAGCTGAACTAAAACAAGCCAGGGAACAAGTTGCAGTAGCAAGACAAGTAGGGAAATTGGCAGTGATTAGAAATCTTCGAGCAGTTATTCGGGAAACCTTCCCCCCGGGATGGGCACCCTGCTCAGGTAATTCCAAATGATAGGTTCAAACGGACAGGAGGCAGGGCACAGGTCTCTCAGTTCACTGCTGGAATGGTAATGGGTCCTTCTGGTCCACACCAGGCCTACTTTATGAAGCCATTAGCTCAACAGACATCCTCCTGGTTACCAAGACTCACGCGAGCCTAGTCCGGCCCCGCCTCTCCCAGACATCACAGGATACCAGTGGACAGCGGCTTGCAGACAGGAGAGACGGAGCTCAGGGGGTGTCAGGGGTTCAGGAGGTGTGGCTTGCCTCGTCCGGGATAGCCTCAGGAGCAGAGTATCAGTAGTCGCGACTGATGAGTATGCCAGATTCTTGTGGATTCAGATCAGAGCCAGAACATCAGTGCCGAGAGACATTTATATCGCAGTTTGTTACTTCCCACCTATCTCGTCTTCCTACGCTATTCAGAATAGCTCAGACGGAGACCCTTTTTCAGACCTGTACTCTAACATCACTAGGTTTTTAGCAGTAGGAGATGTCATTCTCACAGGAGACTTCAACGCCCGGACCAAAGACCTCCAGATCCCTATGCATGATAGAACAAAGGATATATTTTGCACTCGGGGGATTGACCCGATCACGGTTGGCATGCACCGGACATCTGAGGATCACCTGGGACCCACTACAACCTATGGGAAATATCTGTTTCAGTTGGGAGAATCTCATGGGCTAGTAATTCTGAACGGTTTACCTTGTTTCCCATCCTTGCACTTCTTCACTTGCAGACCATTTGGAGGTGGGGCAAGTGTGGTTGACTATGCTATTGCCAACCCAAATATCCTTCCTTACATCAAAAATTTCTCAGTCACCCCCATCCCCCTCGCTGACCATGCCCTCCTCTCATTCTCTCTGCAGTTTGACCTCCAGAATCCTCCCCCTACCCTTCCCCGCAGTTCCCCCAGAACCACCTTCCGATTTGAGGAAAGTGACCCTGATCTCTTCTCCTCTATCCTCAGGCAGACTCTCCCATCGAAATCCCAGTTCACCTTCCTCAGCTCCGCCAAGGACAAATACCAGTGCCTCTCACATACAATCTGGAAAGCTACGCTCCAATCCTTCCCCTTCTCTACCCATTCCGTCACCATCACCCGCAAACCGGGAAATTTCCCTATGAACAACTGGTATGACCAGGATTGTAAGTCTATGCATCAGGACCTCCGACACGCCTTTCGGAACTCTTTACCTACATACCCTGACCTCTGCTCAGCCTACCGTCGCCTCCTCCGCCGCAAGAAGCGCCTCTTCATTGCTCATAGGAGACAAGTTCTTTCTACTCTCCTCCTTCGCTCCCCAAAGATTTTTGGGGAACCATCCTTTCCCGGCGCTCTCTTAGCCCTATCGACCTTGATCCTGCCTCTATGTTCTCCCATACCTCCCAACTATATGACATCCCTGGGCAGCCCCTGATTCGGGTCACTTCCCCCTCCTACCTCTTCTCCGACAAACATATCAGGGAGGCAATATGGACAATGAATAGCAGCAAGGCAGCAGACGAAGAAGGCTTCCAGGCAGAATTCTTCAAGCACGGACTTCACCCTCTAGTAGGATATCTGGTGGACCTTTTCAACCAGGTGGTTCGAGATGGATTTCCGGATAGCTGGTCACACCACATTATCTACCTGATCCACAAGTCAGGGCCTACTTCTGATCCCAACAATTACAGAACAATCATGGTTGGGCACACATTCTCCAATTTATATGCCACAGTACTTCACAGGAAGCTCTCCCACTTTCTTGAGCAGAGACAACTCAGGGCCAAGGGCCAAGCAGGTTTCCGTCTAGGCCACCAGACGATCGACCACATCCTCACTCTCCGGGCGGTGATCGAGGAGGCCAGGCATCGATCCTCTAAAGTGTACTGTTGCTTCGTAGATTTCCGGAAGGCCTTTGACTCAGTTCCAAGGGAAGATCTTTTCTAGAGGCTAAGGGAGATTGGTATTTCCTCGACTCTCCTGAATGCCATCATGCGTCTTTATGAGGCCATCCTTGGTTGTCTCCGTACAGTAGGAGGATTGTCGAATTTCATCCGAAGCACCATTGGAGTCAAGCAAGGATGCCCCCTTTCCCCTACTTTATTCGGGATATATATCGATGAGCTTGAGTCCTTCCTCCGAGAGCATATCAAGGATACAGATGGATGCCTTCTCCACCAGGGCCTGATTTTTATCCTCCTCTTTGCTGACGATATTGCTCTCATTGCCTCCTCCCAAGAAGGCCTCCAGAGACAGCTATATGCATTCGCCGCTTTTTGTGATCGGAGGCATCTAACTGTAAATTTGGGTAAGACCAAAGTGATTATCTTCAATGGAGTCAAAAAATCCTCAGATTTCCGCTTCCTATTTAAAGGGGAAGAGATCGAGATTGTCAGTAGCTATACATATCTGGGAGTTCAGTTTTCAGGACCTCGCTTCAGCCTACGACCAGCCCTTCAACCTCGGATCAACAAAGGGTACGGCTCCATAGCACTTCTAGAGAGAGTGTTTCCGACACCACTTCCAGGACATCTCGTCCAAAATGAGCATCATGGACACCTTGATTTGCCCCACAGTGCTTTACGGCTCAGAGATTTGGGGTCCCTCTCTTCTAGAGCCAAATTGGGCTTCAGTGGAGCGTGTCCAGACCCTCCTTTTGCGCCGTTTCATCAGATGCAAGCAGACAGTTCCCCAACACATCATTCTAGCTGAGTTCGGGGCTCGGCCTTTCCATCTAGAGGTAATTTTCAGGTTAGTGTCCCTCCTGCACAAACTTCGAGGATTGGCAGACACGAGGAAGGGTCGTGACAGATACTCGTATTTAGCATATTGCTCCTTCGAGCACATCGCCCGCATGCAGACAAGCCGATCCAAATGTTGGTACACTGGGGTGACAGATATTCTGAAGGCCTCAGGAATTCATATTGATCGCCTCCCTCCTTTTCAGTACTCTCTGAATGCTCTTGGCCATCTTCTTCCCAATCAGCAAGAGCTGAATAAAATCATTAAGGATGATATTTACAGACGATACATTCAGACTACATGGATCAATCCTCCCAATGGGCTGCACCCAAAAATGGCCTTCTACGCGGAGCACTGCCTGGAGATCAAGGATGGGCTCATCATCAGACCTCAGTACACGCTCCAGCATTGGATGCATGCCCTTAGAATCCCCCTCGGGCAGTTCAGAGTCGGTTCTCACAGACTCCAGGTGGAAACAGATCACCACATCGATAGGGCAGACAGGATCTGCCAGCTCTGTCATTTACTGGAGATAGAAACAGAAACACATTTCATCTTCGGATGCCCTGCATACTACGAGATCTGAGGCTGTTTCCATTGTCTCTTCAGGTCTTCTCAGACCTTGTCCAGCTTCCTCAGATATGTTGATCCGAGATGCCTAGCACTTTACCTCCGGGAGGCTTTCAGATTTCGGGCCCGTTTTCTCCAGCCTCCTAATAGACTAGACACTACGCAGAAGATCACAGACTTCTTTAGGGCGCTACCCTCAGCACGGGGCACCAAAAGAAACATGGACCATCCCACTGATACCGAAAACAGATCAGTGCGGTCCCGAAGTGGCCGACCCACCAGACTGCAACAGTGCCCCAGGATTAGTTCCACCCGAGGGAGGCGCCATAGAACTTCCAGGCGGCATCATCGACAACCCAACGTATCTACAAGACAAAATACTTTGACAAGCTTCCCTCAGTTTTCTTCTCTCGACCTCGGATTTTAGGAGTAGGGAATAGTCAGGGGATCCCCCCCCCCCCTCTCTTCTTCCTCTTCTTCTTCTCTTTCATCTCTGCCTCATCGCAACGCTCTGCTTTGAAGCTGAGAGCTCCTTGCTACTTCATTTACATTTTAGACGTATTTCCTGCTTTTAAAGAAATGTTAAAGGGGACTGTTTGGTCCACCGACTTGCATAATGTAATCATTGTAACCGACAGTCTCGTTGACCTACTATGGTCATTTGTTGGACATTAATAAAATTATTTTATCTTATCTTATCTGCACTAACCCCGCGTGGGCCTTGTGTCAACCACTAGGTTCTGCGCTGGGTCTATTTGCTCTCTTGGAGCTCTGACGTCAACCTTCCTGGCTCAGACGTCAACCCTCCTAGCTCAGACATCAAACCTTCCTGCAAATTTCAGACTTCAGTTGGGAGGACTACGCTACCTCTGTGTGAGCCCTTCTGGCTCAATGTCAACCCCCCCGGTCTTGCCCTGCCTCCTCCTTGTGTCTCTTTGTCTCTCTGATGCGTATTTTGGCTAAGTAGAAGATTCCCCAACTAAAGTATCCCTTCCCCTCACTGCACAAGCTCACTATCGAAATTTTCTCGGCAGCTGCTCTACTTCAGAAAATCGAACTTCTGAACTCTCTGTGTGTTCTTCCAAGTGACCCTCAAGCCTCCTTAAATAATCTCCTCGTTGACATTCAATGACCCAGATTATAAGCTAATCAATGGCTAAGATCATTTTTGCTTGATCCTCATCTTCTTCTAGAAGTTACACCGACAGTTTATATTAATACCCTTTAATTATTTTATTTTCCTAAGTTTAGACTTAGGGTCTCTTTAAAAATAATTATTTATTTTAATAAAACTGTTTCTGGGTGGAATTTCCCAAAACGCTTTCTAGGTTCTTTGGAATACATGTGCCCAAGCCTGCCTGCAAAATTTGAGACTTAGAGCACATCCAATGCTACCAAAAATTAACAATAGGCAGAGGCTTGCAACACAACAGTGTATATCCAGAATAGAACTCCACACAGAGCATTGTGTTGGAAGAAAATGCCTGAAGGTGTCGTCACTGAGAAGAAGTCGAAGGTGAGTCATCTCAAGATATTCGGAAGTGTGGCATATTGTCACATTCCAGATGAGAACCATAGTAAACTGGATCAGGCTGCAGAAAAGGGGCACCTCGTAAGATATGGTGAGACTTCGAAGGCATATAGAATCTACATTCCTAGCAATAGGAAGATTGTAGTAAGATGGGATGTAAAGTTCATGAAGGATAGAGCTTTCAGGAAATCTCGAGAGATGCCAGCAGAAGGTCAGTCAGTAGATGTTCCATTAGTTCAACAGCAGCAGGGGTAGCAAGGAGGAAAGACACCTAGATCGAGCATAGTGACCAGCACAAATATTTCATCAAAAGTAGGAAATCCAGGCAGTTCTCAGCAGATGGAACAACAGGAACAGGAGGGGGACTTGATTGAGCCTCCCACCACTAGTGGTAGAACCCAGTGGGATACGACAGATGCAGAGGAGTTTGTCGGAGCTCCTCGAACCGAGAAGAGGCAGCGTAGACAACCTGACATGTACCAAGGCTTGGTAACATAGGTTGAAGAAGCCTCTAGCTTTCAGGAAGTCGTACAACACCAAGTTCGGGTGGATGCGATGGTAGAAGAGTGTAGTTCTATCATGACAAATGATGTCTGGGAAGTGGTACCTAGACTAGAGGATAGATCAGTTGTAGGATCAAGGTGGATCTACAAGATCAAGTATGTTGCAGATGCCAACATAGAGAAGTACAAGGCTAGGTTCGTGGCTAAGGGGTACGCACAAAAGAAAGTAATAGACTATGAGGAGACCTTTGACTAGTAGCTAGATATATCTTTATCAGATCCGTTATATCCCTAACAGCTCAAATGGGATGGGGCATTCACCATATGGATGTCAAGACAACATTCTTGAATGGGGTAATAGAAGTAGAGGTGTATATAGAACAACCCGAAGGCTTTGAAACTGATGAAAAGAGAACTCATATATGTAGGTTAAAGAAAGCCCTGTATGGGCTCAAGCAGGAACCTAGAGCATGGTATGGTTGGATTTATAGTTACTTGCAGCAGTTGGGATTCGTTAAGAGTGATGCTGATCCTAATCTCTACTATCTAATGGTGGAGAATAAGCCACTTATTCTGGTATTATATGTGGATGACTTGTTTCTAACAGGGTCATCTAGGCTCATAAAGGATTGCAAGAAGAATCTTGAAATAGAATTCAACATGAAGGATATGGGGTTGATGCATTATATTCTAGGGTTGGAAGTTTGGCAAAAGAATGGGGAGATCTTCCTTGGGCAAGGAAGATATGCTACAGAGAGTCTGAAGAGATTCAGAATGCAGGATTACTGACCCATGGTTATGCCCATGATCACCAACTGGAAGAAAATAGATGCATTAGGAGACAAGGAGGTGGACCCCACCTTGTATAGTCAGCTCACTAGGTCGCTCATGTATCTGGTCAACACTTGGCCAAACATTTACTTTGTTGTCAACACCCTTAGTTAGTTCATGGTGGAACCAAAAAGGTTGCATTGGCAGCAACTAGGCACATTTTTAGATATGTGCGTGGAACAGTCAGATATGGGTTGAAATACACCCGAGGAGATGACATCAGATTGAATGGATCCATAGATGCAGATTGGGTAGATAGTTCAGTAGGCCAGAAAAGTACCTCCAGGTATTGCTTCAGTGTTGGATCAGGAATGAACTCTTGGTGCAGCAGGAAGCAGAAGTCGATAGCTTTGAGCTCATCAAAAGCAGAATATATGGCGACCAACACAACTACGTGCGAAGCTATATGGCTTATAAAACTGCTTGTGAGTTGTTCAGGAAGAGGATGGAAGCGATCAATATTTTTTGCGATAATCATAGTTGTATTGAACTCTCTGAGAATCCAATATTTCATGATCGGTCGAAACACATTGATATCAGATGTCACTTTATCATAGGCTGTGTTCAGTGTGGGATAATACAATTGTAGTATGTCTCCACAGGAAATCAGGTAGCAAGTGTACTCACAAAAAGATCTAGGAAGAGCTAAGTTCATTCAGTTTAGAGGGCAGATGGGTATGGTAGAGAATCCGTTTCAATTGCAGAAACAGGTGGGTTCTCAGTTGCAGTGGCGGGAAATGACAGGGAGTTGCAATGTTGGCGGTGGCAGGGCCAACAATAGTACAAATGCAACATTTGTGCAATAGTTGATGGATAGTGGTGTCAGACATCAACAACACCTAGGGAGATGTCACAAAAACAGAGTGATGCTTCACATTCCTCGCTAAGAGGGAGTGTGAAACTTCTAGAAGAAGATGAGGATCAAGTCAATATGATCTGAGCCATTGATTAGAACTGGGTTGTCGATTATTCAATTTGAGGATTATAAGGACTTTGATGGGCATTTGGAAAACACATCGAGCAGATACTCAGTTACCCAAGTAAGATCGATTTTCTCACTGGTCGAAGTTCGGGAAGAGGAAATCGAATCAGAGGGAGAGTTGCAGGTGAGAAGGAGAGAGGGCATCAACATTAGTCAGGGGTGTAGGAGCAGAAAGAAGACGCATAGCAGAGGAGGGACAACGCTGAGGCTGTGATGTTGGGATTGACGATAGGACTGCGCAATCCCTAAGCAAAAGCTGACGCAGTGAGACGCAGAGGGGGCAACAGGTCCTCTCCAGAGTCAGAATTTAGCTGAGAAGCATGAGAATATCATCTGTAATATTTCTCACAAAAATTGCTCTTCTATTCTGCTGGTTTATCTTGTATAGGAGATTTTATGCTGAAGATCAATAAAGAAACCCTCATCCGCTGCACTGGTTTTTCCACATTGGGTTTTTCCGTGGACAGTTGTCCAAAATTCATTGTGTGATTGTGCTTATACTTATGCTAGTATTTTTCCTTGCATTTAATTTTCACATTATTTTAATTGTGAAGGCTGCAATAGAATTTTTTTCGATATTTGCTGTAGAAAAACTGTGAATAACTTATTTCTAATAATAAGTAGAAGAAATAATATCAGCCACTGTAGTTGGATTTCTATTTAGAAAATCTCACATGTGGGCCATGTTAATCATTGTTAAAGGCCAAGCTTGAGGCAAAGAGTGTGGTGTTTGTTGTGAAAGACAAGTATCTTCAAATCACAGGGTCGATCTAATAAAGGAGTTGCAATTAAATTTGCAGGGTCGAATTTGTAGTTTATTAGTGCTAGTGAATTAGACGTTGTTGGGCCAGAACATCACCAAGAGCCAAGATCTAACATGTTCACATTCCCATGGCCATAACAACAAATTTGTTGAGAAGTGTAGCTTGGGAGGTACTCCCACAACCCTTAGGGTACTAGGTTGTGAGGAATTGACCCACGAAATTGATGTTTTGTGGGTAATCTATATTAGTTTGTGTAGTTCAAACAAGTGTTCTAGTTTCAGATTGTGTCTATGAGGCTAGGGAACACATTTTCTCCAATAGCTAGAAAAGGTTTCGAGAGAAAAGGCCTTGATTAGATTAAATAAAGTCGATATTGATTTTTCTAAGTTTAGCTTGGGGAAATAAGCTTAATTAATCAATATTTAATTGGGGTAAATTAATTTTCCTCTAGATACTTCCAGAAAAGTCACTTGATGGGGTCAAGATGATCTTAGCCATCGATTGTGATTAGATCATGGTCATTGATTCGTCAACTAGAGATTATAAGAGGAGATTGATGGGTCATTTGGAGAACACATCGAGACATATAGTTACAGTGATAGTGAAGGCGCAGAGGCAACAATGGGCATCAACAACAGGGGTTTCAACAAAGATTACCAGAGAGGTTCGTCATAGCGATTTCCATGGAGAATTGGAGATAGATTTTTCTACAGAGAGAGGCTGATTTTCCAGTGGTGCAAATTTCTCCAGCAAGGGGTGCGAATTACCCTAGCAGGCAGTGTGAATTACTCAAAGAGGGAGAAATTCCATAGCAAGGAGAATTTGCAAGAGAGATCAATTTGCACAAGAGGATTGATTTGCCAGTTGAAGTCAGATTTTCCAGTGGAGGCTGAGTTTATCTGCCAGGCTGCATGTGTGAGCCAAATCGAGTTTCAGAGGGAGGCCGCATTTGTTCTGGAGGGATGAACTGCTTCGAGGAGGTTACAGTGTCTTGCAGAAGTGATTATAAATATTTTGCTAGAGGTTTTCCATTTTATGGAGACCAGTTGTAATATTTTTGTTGAAGAATTTAATAATTAAAGCCCTCATCGGCAGAATTCGTTTTCCCTTTGGGGTTTTTCCAGGGACATTTTTTCCAAAAATATTGGTGTCCTTTATTTGTGTGTATGTGCATAATTTTCTCAGTCCCTCTAGTTCATTGTAAGAACCGAGAACTGAAATATACAGAAACAGTAAAGAATTTAAAATATGTACTTACCTGAACTGCTACCTGAAGATGTCTACAGCTACGCTGTTCCAATTACCGAGAGACCAATTCCACCCAGCCAGACTGAGCAGAGCCTTGCTGCTCAATCCAGTAAGCTTCCCAACAGAAGCTCACTGTCCCCCGTGCCCAGAACCTCAGAGTTTCTTAACAGCTCTTCCAATGACTGATTTACTTCCCGTAGAATTCCTCCTCCTGGTTTCCGCTCCGATGTTTCCCCCCCTTCTAAAACTCCGCCTACCTCTATATGTAGCTCTCCGTGGCGTGATCGCCCTGCTCACCACGATTCCACCGACCTCCATCGTGGTGACAGCTATCCTTCATGAGTATGAGTCATAAGCGGTGAAATCAAATCCTCTGTTTTCTGAGGTCATAACGTTTTTATAACTTTTATACGTATTATCAACTTCATAAAATTTATATGTCCTTTATGATGTTATATCTATACTTTTGTCTAATATATATTGATTTAATATAAAGTTTATTTATAATATAAAGTTTATTGATATTTGATTTAAATATAAAGTTTATTGATATTTGATTTAATATAAGGTTTATTTATAAACATAAAGTTTATTTATATTTGATTTAATATAAAGTTAGAACTTTATATTAATTGATTATTGATATTAATACTAAATATTTATTTTATTTTATTAATATGCTTTTTATGAATATTCTGGAGCATATTATATATACATATATATATATTCCCCCTTGATTCAACCATATATTACGCGGTATTGACGAACGAGTAGAACTTATTTTCCCAGAAGGGACATGGTATTTAGCACTTATAATCAATTTAGTATAAAAAATACTAGTGCGGTGTATGCAACACATGCATATGTAGCTATCATATGCATGTACCGTATACCTGCTATTATGTTTGCGTTCCTTGTATTTATAGATGGGTCGTTACATTCATTACTTTTTTTTTTAAATTTCTGTGAAGTTGCAATTGTGTTTTATTCAGTATATGGTGCAAGTATTTTGCAGAAGACATAATCTAAATAGATAGGAGAATAATAACCAGTAAATGCAATAGAATTAAAATTTCACAATGTACCCAAGTGGTGGGCTTTGGGCACAAGTTGGTGTTTCAAAGACACAAAAGAACTAATTGTTTATTATTCTATTTATTATGTGAGGACACCTAAGGCAATGATGGAGAGATATAAATTAAAAAGACTTGGGAGTAGTCTCATCATATCAACATAGCAGTCAATCTCAAGAAGCCTAATGAGCTAAGGGAGCTGTAGATCTCAAGAGGAGCCGGGGTTGGAAGAGAAGCAAGTTTCTTGGTTTATCTAGTGTTGGAAGAAGGTCAAGTTTGCTCAGCAATACAGGCCAAATTTTTGTGATGATCTGTGCCCTAGTGAGGGCTCTATCTAGGTTGAAAGCAGGAAGGGAAATCCACTAAGTCTGTGCATAATCCGAGTGCTGTATAGTGGTAAAGGAGAGGGATGAGATATCGAAAGAGACATACAAAGCCGTGGTTATATTTGCTGTTGAGGACCAAGTTCCTTGGGAAGTTTGTGGAGGGATTTTGTGATATGGCCATGACTTCAAGGAAGGCCAAATTAGTCCCTGTCTGGCACAGTAGGCGTGGATTGGTACTGGAAAAAAGGTAAGGGCATTTGGATAGTAGTTTGAAAAGTTATGTTGTTGGAGATTGTTGTTGAGAGTTATGGTTGAGCGCTGTCCAACAAAGAAGTGTTGGACAACCTGCTATGAAGCCTATATGTAGTCACCTTGATGAAGCAAAGGGATTATGAGTTGCAGAGCTATTGGAGCTAATATATAGTGACCTTGAAGAGGCATGTTCAATGTGAGAAGTGAGTTGGAAGGAAGCTAATTGTACAAGTGAATTGGTGGAGCACATTAACTGTGAGAAGATAAGCTTGTTGAGCTGAGTATACAAGCATTTGAAGTAACTAATATCCTTGTGAGCAATTGTGTGTAGAGGTCTTGCTGAAGCAATATCTCTGTGAGTAAAGGTGGCAAAGTACCTACCAAGTGTTCAAGGCAAAGAGGACTGAAAGGAATGTGGTGAAGGGCATCTTAGCCAATGTTGCACTAATCGTTATTGGGAAAAAATCGGAAAAATAGTAATAATCGGGAAAAATCGGTAATAATTGGGAAAAAATCGTTTGGTACAAAAATATTCATTTTTTTTAATATCTAAACCATCTACAACATAAAATAAATACATTAACACATAAATATGATAAAAGAACTAATATATAAGATGTTTAATATCATTTCTAGTGCTAAAATCACACATAACAGTGAATCATGTCCTGAATAGTAAGTCTTGATTCCTGAGTCCCAACTCAACCTCAAAATATCAACAAAAAATATAATAATGTATCTTATATCATGAGTCACAATGTCATATACAGTGAAATGAACCAAATAACTAAAGTCTAATACTATTGATTTCCTTTGCCCCTCTAGATGTAGATGTTGGTGGAGTTGGCAGGCCGCTGTAGACTATGGAGTCTGCTGTGCTCTAGAAGCTGAAGAACTAGGAGCTACAGGTGGTAGATCACGTCCTCTACTTGTGACAAGGGTAGCTTGGGTCACCTCCTCCTCCTCAAATATATATATATATATATATATATATATATTTTCTTCCCACAATTTTTTTCGAAAAAATCGGGCAATTTTTTTTTATCCGAGTACTAAGCGCGATTTTATCTTTTTGTTGAAAATATCGCGATTATACGATAATATCTCGATTTTAACAACACTGATCTTAACCAAGTAAGTCAAGTTTGTTATTGTTCTTGGTTAGATTGATAGTCAAATGTCGTTGACTTCAAGCCCTAGTTTCTCCTTGTATCAGGGCTTTGTAAGGGCGATGATCCTTGGTACAGGAGCCCTATGTTTGTTGTATTAAAGTTGTAATATAAACAAGTTTTGGGTCTTCTAAATTCTTGTGTACTTAATTGGTTCACTGTTGTTACATTTCCACTGTGCAAAGTGCTTGGAGTTGTGTGTATTTTAGTGTGTTTATGATCATGATTAGACATAGACTTGATTTTAAAGTACTAGGAAACATCAACAAAATGGATCTTCTCTTTGTTGCAGTGAGGCACAACATGTAACCGCAACAAGCATAGTCCATGGCAGTTTTTCTTGAGAAAATAACTAGGTTGCTGAATTATCTAGGAAAGCAATTATATGAGGTGCTACCATGAACTTGGGCTGAATTAAATCCATCATCGTGAAGCCGAATGAGTGTGACAATCTTTGGAAGGTTGCACAATCTCAAAGGTATTACTTTATAGAAGCGGATTTGTGAATTGAGGGGCAAGGGGTTGAGTGTTGGCATCATTCAATCCTTCGAACATAGGAGGTCGAGACTTGTCCTGTTGGAGCCATTGAGTAGGCAGAACAAAAAGGGATCAAGTATGCATGTGACATCATATTTTCTTGAGCATCAAAGTTGTAGGTTAAACCAATAGATCTCAGCAGGAGTAACACTAGGTTCCCTTTAGTATATGTAAACTCTAATATCTATTGAATAAAGTGGAAATTATCTCAAGTCAACATTTGTTTGAGTTCTTTGCTTTCTTTCCTTTCCCAATACTATACTGTTGTGCATTGTTATAGTTACTGTTACCCACCACAAGTGGGTGACCCTATAGAAGAAAATTTTCTTCTATCATCTCTTCCAACTGGCCAACCAACAACCCTTGACAGCCACTACCCACCAATGATGATGTGGCATTCATGTCTCTACCACATGCATCAGTCATATGTTCCTTGCCCATTTGGCAAGAGCGCATGTTGAAAGGTGGGCTTATGATCAAATGGTATTTTATTCATTTTGCAATCGGGGTCTTATGCTTGTTTGTATTTGGGCATTTGACATGGATTAATGGATAACTTGGAAGGAAGAAGGGTTTTGACCATGATCTTGTTGCCTCACCTTAAATGGGGGGCTAATTTTCGACCCTAATCCCGTGAGACCTCCCTTAATGGTCCAATGGTTATAGAAGGGGCACCATTTGGGAAGCCCCGACTGAGATAACGTAATACCATGTATCGCTATTCCATACTTACCACTTTCCATCTTACATTACATGCCCCTATTCCACCTCCATTCTTCGGGTTCACTTGATCATTGGTTGTCTGAGATTTGGCACCCATACATCCTCATTCTTAGGTCAGGCCTAGCACTTTGCCCCGGGAGGTTGATGCAACTAAAAGAACAAGAAAAACATATCATGGCCATAATGAAAAACAAAAGAATATTAAAATGTAAAAGATTGCTAGGACATAAACATTAGCTTGTGGGCAAAAGCCTAGCATGAGCTCTACCTCACTCATATGGCCATCACTTGGTTCTTGGGCCAATGTTGCCCTAGCATATCAAAAGAAAAGGAACCCTTGCATGTCCCAATCCCTAATAGGCGATGAGATGCCACATCATTAAGGGGGTAATAACTAATATACATAATACAAAGCAAAATCTAACCCTTGAGCTACGAGTAGTAATACAAAGTAAAAACATCAAGAAAAAGTAAAAGGCGCACAAGAGGGTTGGAAAAACAAAGGCCAAGTTGGCTACTCATGCATCCATGATTGATGCCTGTTGGATTTTTGTAGCTGTGGTCGGTCTTCATTTTGTATAATTTAGCCCTTCAATCATATGTATTGATAAATTTCCAAACATGTTCTTCTTGCCTTTTTCAAAAGAAAGAATTTGAATTTTAAATATTTTGGCATTAAAGAAGTCAAGTCAGCCTCCACTTAGTCAAGTCACCCAGCCCTATTGTGGTAGCCATTTAGCCTCCTAAGAAATATATATGTCATTCGTCCCCCTCTCCTTAGCACCATTTGAACTCAAGCAATAACATCTTCTGTTTCAAGCAAAGGAGAAATATAACAAGAGGGATGAAGACAAGAATAAGCATTTCTCTCTCCAATTTGACCTCGCATGTTTGACATTCTCTCTCTATTGACTTCACACTCGTGACAAATTTTTGGGCATATCTGGCGGCAGGTTCGAGTTTTCTGAGTTCGGGAGGAGAAAGAAATTTGGCCCTAGCAACGCAGAGCAGGCTGAGACTTTTGTGCAACATCTTGGCTCGATTTGAAGGCACTTTGACTAGGTTTGACTAGGGATCTTTTGCTGGTCTGTTTGACTTCATTTTTATTAAGAAAGATCAATTGTATCTCTTGTTGAATTGAAGGATTCCTCTAAGGAAAAGGTTGTTGGGTTTTCCTACCAAATAGATTTTCCCAAGGCAAACCTTGTGTTAACTTTGTGCATCATTGTTTTCATTGTGATCTCTATTGTCCTACTGTTTTATGGTTGAAATTCTAAAGTATAATTGCTTAATGATTTACTGGAAGTACTAAAGATAGTCATCATATCATTGGAAGTAATTATTAGTTTCAGAAGTAAGTGCTAGTATCTATTGTACTTGTAAAATCAACATGGTTTCAAAGCTATAGTGGAAGAAGTAGTCTTGGGAAAGTCAAAGCTTGGGCTTGCATTAGCCGTCCACACTTGAAGAGGCCAATCACATGAGAGATCTTAGACCATCCGAATTCTCTTTCTGTCCACTGGTCAAGAATGAAGAAGGACGAAGTCTTGAAATAGGAGGCTGAAAATGTCTCGGTTTCATCACAAGTAGGCCGAAAGGAAGCCTTAGTGTGATTGCAAAAGGCTGAAAAGACCTGAGCGCCTATTTTAGCAAGTCGAGAAGGCCTCATACAAGAGGCCGAGATACCTCAGGAGAATCGAGGAGCCTTAGAAAAAATATCCAGAAGAAACACCCTTGTATATGGTGACTAAGTTGTTTACACAAAGGTTTACAACCTCTGAAACTGGATTCATCCAAAACATGCCACGTGTCCGAATCCCATGAATCCGACACGATTCGATGGGAATTCAAATCCAAAATTGGGACACGACGTGTCCTAACAGGACATGATTGAATCCTGGTCGTGTCCCGTTAGGACACATCGTGTCCCGATTTTGGGATTTGAATCCCAAAAAAGTGAAACCTGTGACATAAAAACAACACTGTTCTTTTCATTATTTACCATTTCTCTCATTCGTTTTTGCAAATAGTGAGTTGTGGGCAAGGAGCTAAGAGCTAAGGGTTTGTAGTGTTCGACAAGGAGATTCAAGCACCAGGTAAGTGAATTTCATCTCTATTTTTTTGCATTTCTATTACAACAGTTTGTATATGAATTTTTTTTACAAATTTTTGCATGTTTTATTTATTTTTGTTACAATATTCATGGCTCGATCAAGGTAGCAGGTAGGGGGCAAAGGAAAGGGAAGAATGTTTCCACTGGAGATGCCCCTCCTCCCCCAATATCATCAGAGTCTGCTGCAAGTTATGTTGAGGGAAGACTTCCTCCTGAATATAACATTGAGAAATATCCCTTGTGGAAATATGTCACGAGAGAGGATGGGACAAGCACCAAGAGGAAGGGAGGAGGCAATGTGAATTGGGGATGCAATTTTTTCCACAGTTCTTTCAAAAGCACATATTACTGTGTGAAAGGCCATTTGTTGGCTTTACCAGATTGTGGAATTGGAGCTTATAAAGATGTTCCTTTACAAAAGAGGAAAGAAATAGAAAAAGAGTTCACTGTTGGTATGGAAAATGTGGCTGCAAAATCGAGAAAAACCAAGAACGAAGACCCCCTTCCATTTTTGAGGAAAGGTACCACCAAATTTCCATTTGAGAGTTCTATTAGGGAACAAGCAACAAAAAGAAAAACAATTTCACTTCGTCCAATGGACAAGATTTTTCAAAAAGAGAAACAGGAAGAGCTTGATCTCACCATTGCCTTCTTTTTCTATCAAAACTTCATATCATTTAATGTTGCACGCTCACCTCTATTTATTGAGATGTGTCGAGCTCTAACTCATGGGTTTTCATCATGGTATGTGCCTCCTAGTTCAGAGAAGCTTAGAACCACATTGTTGATGAAGACAAAAAAATAGGTGCAAAAAATGCTTGAGCCTATTAAAGTATCATGGCCAACATCTGGGGTTAGCATTGTTTCTGATGGATGGACAAATCTAGCACAACGCCCACTTATCAACTTCATGGTGTCTTCCTTGAATGGTCCAGTTTTCTTGAAAGCAATGGATACACTTGGAGAATACAAGGATGCACAATTTATGGGTGAGTTATTTATTAAAGTTATTCAAGATGTATGTTATGAACTAAAATCATAACAAATTAAATAAAATATTAAAATATTAAAGTATTATTTAAAAAATAAATTATTAATGATAATCAATTATTTAGCAAATAATTAGTTAAATGAAGAGACATCAGTCCCCAAGGGACATGTCTTTCTGATTAGACGTGGCCAGTCAACTCCTATGTAAGGAGCACCGCCTCAGCGTTGTAATCATCATTCAGTTTTTATCAATATATATATATATATATATATATATATATAATATTACATTCAAAATCTTATCTGAAGTCTTATTATCGGTTTATAGCAAATTAAATATTAATATTGCTAATAGTGGTATCGGAGCCAGAACTGGTCTGGTGACACCCACGAGTTTCTGTTGGCCAGCAGGCCCGACAAGGTTTCAATCAGCACCCTGCATTTCTCTGGCAATATGGTGCTTACAGAATAGAGGTGCAATCTGTGAGTGTGGCGTGGCTCAGGTTCTGGAACAGCCGTTCCCTGAGATCTGATGTATGTTTGATTCCACGTGGTGATCAACGTATGATAGTGTACACCTGCAAACCTACAAATAAACCGCATTGGAACTACAATCCCCTGTCATTTTTTTTTCTGCTACCGTGGAGCAGTTGTGGTACGACCGAGATCTGCTATTTTTTTGCTGCTGTGGAACAGCCGTGGTACGACCGAGAGCCGCTGTCATTTTTTTTGTCGTGGAAGACATTGCGCGTATGGAATAAAAACGCTGAAGGGTCTAGTGATATCCGTACGGAGGTAGTCAATCGACGAAGGTAGGGTCAACGTGCCCATTCATCGGTGACGTGACTGTTCAAACGTCGATTTTTTTTTTTGGTGAATTAGTTAAATCAAGTTATAAGTATACTTATATATGCGTACATCTAATTAAATTATATATAATTAAAATTACATATATATATATGTAACTTTAATTAATTAATTAATTAATATCTTTTAAGAAAAACTTATAATAAAAAAAAAACTTGGGTCGTAAAAAAAAAGAATGGGAACAGAATGACGAGCGACAACAATGATGGTATGAAAAAGATCCAAAAAGACATCAGCAAGCTAAATAAACGCATGGATAACATCGAAAAATCAGTTAGTAAGCAGGACCAGATGGCCGACGATATCTCTTTCTTAAAAAGCTTGATGAGCCGGTGCTTCAGAGAGACCGATCCACCTACATCTACACAGATTCCCAAGACTCCAGAAGGGGAGACTTCCCTAGAGCAGGACTTCATGAGGGATGAGAAGCAACAAATACCCCAAGTTCACTTTGAAGGAAGCCAATATTATACTCATTCTCCCGGAAAGAACCATCTTAAAATAAAAAATGAATTACCGAAGTATGATGGTAAAAACTTTAAAGGCGCTGTTGTATGGGTAAAAAAGATGGATGCAATTTTTTTAGCAAACCCTCCGTTTGGCGAACAAGAAAAAGCAGTGACTGCATCCGATTACTTAGAAGCAGAAGCATACAATTGGTTTTTGTGGTGGTCATCTAAATGCACAGGTTGCTCATTCAATTGGAAAAACCTTAAAAGTGCTCTGTTAAAAAGGTTCCATGATGAAGAGGAGGATGATGTCTATGAGAGATTTGTTCACCTGAAACAAAAAGGATCAGTGAGTGAATACACTCACGATTGGGAAGTATTAGCAGTAAGGTAGAGAGGGTTTTCAGATGAGCAACTGCTAAAATGTACCGTTGTGGCCTTAAAGATTATATCCGCGAAGAATTAAAATTGCATAAACCTAAAACTATTGAAGAGGCCAGACATGCAGCCATAATTATCGAGCGAAAATTTAAACTTCACAAACCACCATATGTCAGTAACGACAGGACTAACAACTATTTCAAGGGAAAGGCAGGTAAAACCTCGTTAGAAAATACTAGTAAGTATGTTCCACCACCATTACGAAGTGAAGGCAAACAACAATTTAATGTCGAAAGAAAAAAGGATGGCAAATGCTGGAAGTGCGGAGACAAGTATCATCCAAGACACAAATGCACCACACAAAAATTGTACAACTGTGAAGCTAAACAAGAAGAGGAATCCTTAGAAGATAGCTTTGACGAAGAAGAAAATGAAGAAAATGCAAACCCTAGTCAGGAATTAGAAGACGATCTACCACGAATTTCCATAGCAGCCATCACAGGGATAGCTCAACCACTAACACTGAAGCTTAAAGGTTATATCAAGAAGCAAAGCATTATTGTGATGGTGGACTCAGGAAGTACGCACAACTTTGTAGATGTCAATGTTGCAAAAAGATTGAACATCTTTGCTTACCCCATAGCAGACTTAAAAGTTATGGTAGCAGGTGGAAAGCACATAGATGGAGTTGGCAAGTGCCATAAAGTTAAATTGCAATTAAGTGACTATGCAATGGAGTCTAGTTTTTATACAGTTCCCCTAGAAGGAGTAGATGTTGTTTTAGGTGTACAATGGTTAAGAATACTAGGAACTTCTTCAACAAATCACATAAAACAATTTATTGGATTTAAATGGGATGGACGGAAATATCAGTTGTTCGGGTATCAAGTCCCACCAACACAAGTCATCTCCGCTCAACAAATGAAGAAGCTTATTCGCAAGGGGGCACCAGCATTTGTTGCGCAATGTCAGCACTTGGAATTATTATCAACAGAAGGGACTCATCAAACATCAGAGATTTCATCCTTGATCTAGAGATACGAGAGGGTATTTCAAGATCGACCAATGATGTTACCTCTGGAAAGGCAAATTGAACACATTATCGAAGTCAAAACTGACTTAACTCTAGTTAATGTCAAGCCATACCGTTAACCCCATCACCACAAGACAGAAATAGAATGCTTAATTCAAGACCTGCTAAAGCATGGAATCATTACAAAGAGTAGAAGTCCATAAGCTACACCCGTAGTATTGGTCAGAAAGAAGGATGGATCTTTCTGATTGTGTATAGATTACAGAGGCTTAAACAAAATCACTATTAAGCATAAGTTTCCAATTCCGTTCATTGATGAAATGTTAGATGAATTACACGGTGCAAAATATTTTTCCAAGTTAGATCTAAGATCAGGTTACTACCAAATACGAGTAAGGTTAGAAGACATCGAAAAGACAACATTTAGGACTCATGAAGGGCATTACGAGTTCAAGGTCATGCCATTTGGATTAACAAATGCACCAGTCACCTTCCAAGCAACCATGAATGAGCTCTTTCACCCTTACCTTAGGAAGTTCGTATTAGCTTTCTTCGATGATATTTTAGTCTATAGTAAGACGTGGGAAGAACATCTCAAACATCTAGAAGAAGTATTCTCTGTTTTGGAAAAAAACCAGTTTTACGCCAAGCTATCAAAATGTACGTTTAGGCAGAAGAAAGTTGAATACCTAGGTCATATTATATCAAGGGAAGGAGTCCAAGTGGATCCCAACAAAATCAAGGCAATCAAAGAGTGGCCGAAACCTAAGAACATATCTAAATTAAGGGGATTTTTGGGTTTAACAAGGTATTACAGAAGACTTATAAAAAACTACGCACATCTGATAGCAACCCTGACAAATCTGTTAAAGAAAAATTCTTTCAAGTGGGATGACCAAGCAGACAAGTGTTTTGAGAAATTAAAGGAAGTGATGTCAACCGCACTAGTACTAGCAACTCCTGATTTTTCCAAACCATTCATGGTCGAATGTGATTCTTTTGGGTTTGGAATTGGAGTTGTATTGATGCAGGACAACCACCTTATAGTATTTGAGAGCAGGAAACTTAATAAACTGGAAAGCTTAAAATCAACATACCAAAAGTAGATGCTTGCCATGATACATGCTTTGACAAAATGGCGCCAGTATTTGCTTGGAAGTAAATTCTCAATCTGAACCAACCACAACAGTCTTCA
Organism: Pinus taeda; assembly: GCA_000404065.3. Classification (NCBI taxonomy): domain Eukaryota; kingdom Viridiplantae; phylum Streptophyta; class Pinopsida; order Pinales; family Pinaceae; genus Pinus; species Pinus taeda. The sequence continues at coordinate 93,906 of APFE031136531.1, read as the reverse complement.
ATTCTTACTTCAGCAAAAAACATTATGAACAGAACAACAGAAATGGATGGAGAAGTTGTTAGCTTTCGATTTAGAAATACTACACAAGAAGGGAAAGGAGAATGTCGTAGTTGATGCACTCTCACGTAAAGATGACGATCAAACAACATGTGCCGCCATCATAGTCATTCTGGAATGGTTGGACGAAATACGAGCTGAATATGCAAAGGATAAGGATTGTGACTCCATGATTAACAACATCAGTCAATATACCAACTTCGAGTGGAAAAATGACATCTTATGGTACAAGGGGAGAATTTATCTAACACCTGCATCCAAATTTAAGGTAAAAATATTAAAGGAGTCTGTAATATTCCTAACTAGCCATGGCTAATGGGAATATTCGATTTTGTTCAGTTTTGCCTTCTATAGTTATTTGTAAATAAAAAAGTGAGGACGGAGGACATAACTCATTTTTAGAATAAAAAGTCACTTCCTAGTAGCACAACGTTGTGACTTAAAGCGGAGCCAAGGGGGCCAAAGGGGGATGCAGAAATGAAGCCCACGCAGACACATGGAGAGACTGCGCAGGAGGGAAGGAACACATGGCAAGAGGGGAAACACGCAAGAAGGGGTGAGCCTTGGGATTGAGAGAGGCGAAGTTTATAAAAGAGAGAAGAGCCCCCTCATTTTGTTCATTCAGTTATGTGCATTTTGAGCTAGTTGTTTCGACTTCTGAGCACGCTGTTTGTTTAGCTAGTCTGCAACACTGTTTAGTGCATTGAGTGTCTCCGTTCGGAGATCTCACCCTTAGCCCCGGGGCACTTCGAGTGCTTGCTTGGGCAAGGTATTTCCTTTGGCATTTTAGCAGTAGTTTTATCAGCATTCCAACAGTAGTTTGAGCAACGTTTTGGAGGATTGTGCAGCACTAGGAGAGGGATGCAGTTCTTTTTGGCAGTAGTGTTGGATTGGGGTTTTGCAGGAGGATTTATGCTAGGTGATTGAGCAGGGGACCAGCCTTGCATCTTGGAGGATTTTTGGCAGAGTTTTAGGTGGAGTTCTGGAGGGGTTTCTTCAGTGGCAGCATAGAGCATTGAGGGACTGCGCAGATCCCCAAGGGGGTGATTTCCGGGGGTCAGTTATTCCAGGAAAGCTTTCTGGGTTTTTCTAGGTTTTTGGGGTAGAGCCTGATTCCAGAGTTTCAGCATTTTTCGAGGAAGAGAGCAGCTCCAAATCATTATTTGTTTTTTAGTAGTAGCAGCAGCACGACAGTTCTCCAGCAACATCTATTCAGAGAGGCCATTCCTTGTTATTCTGAGAGTATTTCTTCACTTGCCTTGTGCAAGTCGAGGTGGCATCTGTCTGATCACCTCTTGTACTCATTTTATTGCTCAATATAATATAATGGCTTAGCATTTCTCGCTGCATTCCTTGAGTATCTGCTTATATTTCCTGTTTACATTATTATATGCTAGACCACTGTTATTTTGTCATTTTTGGGTTATTATATCATTTGCACATATTTGGTTGGAGTTTTTTCTGGGGTTTGAGGAATATTCCGGGTTAGGGATATTACAGTGGTATTAGAGCATAGATCTGGCTCAGCCTGTGGAGCTAGCAATCTATGACACCGGGGAAAAAACCCTACATTTGTTACAGAGGTAGAAGATACAGAGACATTGGACGTAGGTTGGAGAATACCTACGGAGAGGGAGATTGTGTTCCGGTGGTGGACGTAGAACAGGAGGACTTGGTGGTTGACGCAAAACAGAAAGAGTCGGTGGTGGATGCAGAGCAGATGGCAGACGAGGATGGGAAGAGATTTGCGGATATGCTCCTCAAATCAGTGCAGGATCTGTCGAGGCAGATTGAGGTGATGGGCCAGAGATTCACGGCAGTAGAGGCCAGATAGCGTGAGAGCCCACGAGTTTTTCAGATTGGTGAGGGATCAGGTGCATCCCATCATTTGCCAGAGCAGCGTGATATTGCACAACAGGTGGCCTCGCATGCCCCTACGCGCTCTACCATGCCCACGTTCTTAGGAGCAGACACGGGGGTCGGAGCCCAGCAGGAGGTAGAGCCCGGCCATATGGGCGATTATTTTGCAGAATACCAGGCATATGGGCAGGAGTTCAGGGATGCTCTTTCATTCAGAGACTTGTTCAGCTCCAGCGGGATAGTAGGCCCCGCGATCATCCAGAGGAAACCGACATTACCATGATGGTGACACCCACCGTGCAGCGAGTATATTTCACTTGCCTACGTTTGATGGTTCATCAAAGAGTTCGTCGAAGTCTTGGGTGGAGAAGCTAGACATTTATTTCCAGCTCAACCACATGTCGGAGGCAGAGGCCATCAAGGTGGAAACATTGCATTTGGATGGTGAGGCCCAGGATTGGTGGTTTCACGTGATGGTCACACTCGGGCACTCTACAGTGACGACATATGCGGAGTTTACTGGAGATTGATGGAGCGATTTGATCGGAGAGATCTAGAGCAGCATTTTGTTGAGCTGACGAGACTCAAACAGACAGGGAGCCCAAAGACCTACATTGCAGACTTTTTGAGGGTCTACGTGATGGTACCAGACCTATCCACGGCACGGAGGGTCTATATGTATGTTGAGGGGTTAGCAGAGCCACTTCGGGGTCTAGTCTGATCCACTAGACCAGCCACGCTCCAAGACACTATCAGCAGGACCCGGGACTTACAGGATGTCTTACCTAGGACCCAGACACCTTACCCCCAAAGACAATTTTTTCAGTCTAAGGGGAAGGATGTGAGGATTCCACTTCCAAAGGGGAATCCAGGACGAGTACAGATCGAGGACGATGTCAAGAGGGAGCTGAAGAAGAAGCGGTTGTGCTTCACATGTCAGGAGCCGTGGGCACTAGGACATAGGTGTGCTGCTGGTAAAGCACATTTTATTGAGGTCTTCTCCGAGAGCAGTGGAGAAGAGGATGACGAGGATGATGTGGAGGCAGGAGATAGCCATGTCATATAGGGACCTTTGCCACCTCCACCCCCAGCAGCAGGTGGTGCATCTTTTGCACCTACCCGAGGGGCCCTTGCAGCATTGCGAGGAGTTCCCAAGTATCTGACGCTACGCGTACGATGGGTTTTCAGTCTTGGTCCCAGGAGATTAGACCATGACGTGTGCTCGTTATGTTTAAGAGCTTTCAGCGACGATGGGCACCTACACATTGATTGACCATTTTTTCGTGGTCGATATCTCGGACACCAACATGATACTGGGTGTTCAGTGGCTTATCACTCTAGGGAAGGTCGCGACCGATTGGAAGATCCTAGAGATGGAGTGGGATGATGAGAAGATAGGGAGGCATGAGAAGATACGGGGACAACACACATATCTGCCTCAGATTGTGTCGGCTCATCGGATGGAGGCAGTCTTCCGGAAGGGAGACATAGAGTGGGTAGTGGAGCTACGGGCATTAGAGGCAGGGACTACAGGGCAGATGGTACATCTAGCGATACAGTCCATCCTTGATTGGTATGCCATAGTGTTTGGGGAGATTCCACCAAGACAGCCACCGGATCGGGGATTTGAGCACACCATCGAGCTTGAGCAAGGCATACAGGCAGTGATCACCACCCCTTATAGGCACCCCAAGGTCTATTGGGACGAGATTGAGCGGGCTATCCAGGAGTCGCTAGCTCTTGGGCACATTTGACTGAGCACGAGTCCTTTTGCTTCTTCTATGGCGTTGGTGAAGAAGAAGGACGGTACATTGAGGATGTGCATTGACTACAGGGCCCTGAACAAGAAGACCCTGAAGAATAGGTAACCCATACCTAGGATCGATGAGTTGATGGACGAGTTGAGGGGAGCACGATTCTTCTCAAAGATTGATTTGAGATCTGGGTACCATCAGATTCGCGTGAGGGAGCAGGACATTCCCAAGACCGCCTTCCGGTATCACTATGGGCACTTTGATTTCTTGGTGATGCCTTTTCGGCTAACCAACGCCCCCGCTACATTTCAGTCCTGCATGAATCACATCTTCTGTAGTCACTTGAGGAAGTTTGTGTTGGTATTCTTTGATGACATTCTCATTTATAGCAGGGCTTGGGAGGAGCATCTCCAGCACATTAAGACAGTATTGCGTATTTTACAGGGGCAACAGTTCTATGCCAAACTCTCCAAGTGTGAGTTTGGGTTGACGGAGATGTTGTATCTGGGACACATCATAGGAGTGGACGGAGTGAGAGTCCACGAGGTGAATATTAGGGCCATCAGAGAATGCCCGGAGCCGAGAAATGTGACGGAACTTCGAGAATTCATTAGCATCTGTACTTACTACCGGAAGTTCATTAAAGGTTTCTCGTAGCTTGCTGCACCCTTGACAGATTTGACGAGGAAGGGAGCATTCAGTTGGTCAGACACAGCGCAGTGAGCCTTTGACAGGCTCAAGGAGGTTATGAGCAACTGCCCAGTGCTTGCGTTGCCAGATTTTACGCAGCCATTTGTTTTGGAGTGTGATGCATCGGGAAAGGGGATCGGCGTGGTGGTGATGTAAAGAGGTCACCCTATAGCCTTTGAGAGCTGGAAGCTCCTTCCGCACGAGAGGTTGTATTCTATATACGACAAGGAGATGCTAGCCATCATGCATGCATTGGCTAAGGACCGACAATATTTGGTGGGTAACAGGTTCAGGGTGAGGACTGATCACAATGGCCTCAAGTTCTTTTTGGAGCAGAAGTAGCTACAGGAGAGGCAACAAAAATGGATCAGCAAGATCCAAGCATATGACTTTGACATTGAGTATGTCAAGGGTAAAAACAACGTGGTAGCAGATGCCCTTTCACATAGACCAGCCACGTTGTCTCTTATGAGCTTGGACACAGATTGGAGGGCTCGACTCTTAGTAGATTACTCCAAGGACAGGTTTGCATGTGAGGTTCTGGATGGGCAGGTGGCAGATGACAGGTACAGGGTGGTCGATGAGATCATCTATTACAGGGACCGAATCTTCTTGACTGAGGGGTCTCAGCTCAAGAAGAAGATACTCCAGGCATCACATGATTCACCATTGGCAGGACATCAGGGGTTTATCAAAACCTACAGGGCCATTAGGGAGAGGTTCTCATGAAAGGGCCTCAAGGAGGATGTACTTCGGCACATCTGGGAGTGCGATGTTTGCTAGAGGAACAAGGGAGAGATGAGCCATCCCACGGGATTATTGCAGCCTCTTCCCATTTCGGAGGGGAAATGGGAGAGTATTTCGATGGACTTTATCACGAGCTTGCCCATGGTATAGGGCAAGGATTGTATCTTTGTCGTCGTTGATCTACTGACGAAGTATGCACACTTTTTTGCCATATCCGCACACCATACAACAGCACAGGTGGTCAAGCTCTTCTTTAGAGAGATCTTCAGGCTACATGGTCTTCCTAAGACCATCGTCAGTGATAGGGATAGCCATTTCATGGGCGGGTTTTGGCAGGAGCTTTTCCGGTTGGTGGGGACAGAGTTGACACCGAGTACCAGTTATCACCCACAAACGGATGGGCAGACAGAGATAGTTAACAAGTGGCTAAAGGGCTACTTGCGTAACTATGTCAGTGGGCAGCAACGAGCATGGTTGAGGTGACTGCATCTAGGGGAGTATTGCTGTAATACCTCACATCACATGTCCATTGGTATGTCACCATTCTATGCCTTATATGGGTATCATCCTTTATCTTTTGTTGACGTAATGTTTGGTGATAGCAAGGCTCCTAAAGCCAAGATTTGGATCCAAGACAGTCAAGACATTCTCCGAGCTCTCAAGGATAACATGGCTACAACATAGAACCAGCAGAAGCTGTATGCCGACAGGGGTCAGGTGGAGAGACAGTTCGAGGTGGTGGACATGGTCTACCTACGATTACAGCCATACCGATAGTCGTCACTAAAGCAGAAGGGGGCTGAGAAGCTCAAGCCCCGCTTTTATGGGCCATACAGGGTGATAGACAGGATTGGACGGGTCGCATATGAGTTGGAGCTGCCCCAAGGCAGCAAGATTCATAACGTTTTTCATGTATCATGCCTGAAAAAGGCATTGGGGCAGCGGGTGACAGTGACAGATGAGCTACCACCCATAGACGACGAGGGGTATTTGGTATTGCAGCCGGAGGCTATCATTGATACCAGGGAGAGGTAGCTGTGGAGCAGGACGGTCTGAGAATTCTTGGTGAGGTGGAAGAATTTGTCGGATGAGGATGCCACTTGGGAGAGTGAGAAGATCTTGCAGCATCCATCACTTCAGTTGCTTGAG
>APFE031136531.1:63443-87221 GCA_000404065.3 Pinus taeda | reverse complement strand
AGCAACATTTTGCCGGGGGAGACTGTAATATTCCTAATTAGCCATGGCTAATTGGAATATTCGATTTTGTTCAGTTTTGCCTTCTATAGTTATTTGTAAATAAAAAAGTGAGGACGAAGGACATAACTCACTTTTAGAATAAAAAGTCACTTCCTAGTAGCACAACGTTGTGACTTAAAGGGGAGCCAAAGGGGCCAAAGGGGGACGCAGAAATGGAGCCCATGCAGACACATGGAGAGACTGCGCGAGAGGGAAGGAACACGTGGCAAGAGGGGAAACACGTAGGAAGGGGTGAGCCTTGGGATTGAGAGAGGCAAAGGTTATAAAAGAGAGAAGAGCCCCCTCATTTTGATCATTCAGTTATGTGCATTTTGAGCTAGTCGTTTCGACTTTTGAGCATGCTGGCTGTTTAGCTAGTCTACAACACTGTTTATTGCATTGAGTGTCTCCGTTCAAAGATCTCACCATTAGCCCCGGGGGACTTCGAGTGCCTACTCGGGCAAGGTATTTCCTTTGGCATTTCAGTAGTAGTTTTATCAGCATTCCAACAATAGTTTCAGTAGCGTTTTGGAGGATTGCGTAGCACTGGGAGAGGGACACAGTGCTTTTTGGCAGTAGTGTTGGATTGGGGTTTTGCAGGAGGATTTATGTTAGGTGATTGAGCAGGGGACCAACCCTTACATCTTGGAGGATTTTTGGCAGAGTTTCAGGCGGAGTTCTGGAGGGGTTTCTTCAGTGGCAACGCAGAGCATTGAGGGACTGCGCAGATCCCCAAGGGGGTGATTTCCGGGGGTCAGCTATTCCAGGAAAGCTTTCTGGGTTTTTGGAGTAGAGCCCGATTCCAGAGTTTCAACATTTTCCGAGGAGGGGAGCAACCCCAAATCATTATTTGTTTTCTAGCAGCAGCAACAACACGACAGTTCTCCAACGACATCCACGCAAAGAGGCCATTCCATGTTATTCTGAGAGTATTTCTTCACTTGCCTTGTGCAAGTCGAGGTGCCATCTGTCTGATCACCTCTTGTATTCATTTTATTGCTCAGTATAATAAAATGGCTTAGCATTTGTCGCTGCATTCCTTTAGTATCTGCTTATATTTCCTCTTTACATTATTATACGTTGTACCACTGTTATTTTGACATTTCTGGGTTATTATATCATTTGCACATATTTGGTTGGAGTTTTTGTTGGGGTTTGAGGAATATTTCGGGTTAGGGATATTACAGAGTCTCACAATTCACCAATAGCTGGACATGTCGGATTCTACAAGACTTACTACAACGCCTGACAGTGATTCTATTGGGAAAGGTATGAGCAAGGAACTTCAGAAATATGTTTCAGAATGTGATATCTGTCAAAGAAACAAGAGTGAAAATATTCCAACTCCAGGATTGCTACATCCACTACACATTCCAAATCAAAAGTGGGAAGAGATTTCGATGGACTTTATTGAAGGACTACCTGCATCTGACAGAAAGGATAAAATATTTGTATAGTCGACAGGCTCACTAAATATGGCCACTTTATGGCTATTAAAAAGACTGACACAGCCAAACAAATCGCTGATGTGTTTTGTAAATACATTTACAAACGACACGAGTTTCCTAAGGTCATAGTCAGCAATAGAGATGTAAGGTTTAAAGGGAAATTTTGGAAGGATTTCTGCCATCAAGCAGGAATATCACTTAATATGAGTTTGGCCTATCACCCCCAAATGGATGGGCAAACTAAAGTTGTAAATAAATGCTTGGAAACATATCTTCGTTGTTTCTTTACGGATAAACAAAATAAATGGACATAGTGGCTACACCTGGCCAAATGGTGGTATAATACTGCATACCACACATCAGCAAAGATGACACCCTTCCAAGCCTTATATGGTTACGAACCATCTAGGTGGAAAGACTTTGCATTCCTTGATTCTAGGGTACCAGCTATTAAAGACCACTTAGGAGAAAGTCAAAGAATCATCAACTTACTAAAAGAAAATCCAACCATGGCCCGTAATAGAATGAAACAACAAGCCGACCAACACTGTTCTGAAAGAGAGTTCGAGAAGGGAGATTGGGTCTTTGTTAGACTCCAACCTTATAAGCAACTATCACTAAAACAACAAGGGAAGAATAAATTGTCACCTAAATATTATGGACCATACCAAATAATTAAAAAGATTAGTGTAGCTTATGGGTTAAAGTTACCTGAGAATTGTTGAATCCATAATACCTTTCATGTATCAAGTCTCAAAAAAGTATCGGGGAAAAATCAAATAGCACAAACAGAAATACCAAAGACCGATGAAGAAGGAAGACTAGTCCTTGAACTTGAGGGTATACTTGCTACCAGAGGAAAATTTTTACGATCTAAGACAATAAAGGATTACCTCATCAAGTGGAAGAGGTTACTAGAGGAAGATTCGTCTTGGGAATCAGAATGTTTCATGCATCAACACCCAAGCCTACCTATGCTTTGAGGACAAAGCATCTTAAGGGGAAGGCCATGTTATGAACTAATATCATAACAAATTAAATAAAATATTAAAATATTAAAGTATTATTTAAATAAGTAAATTATTAATGATAATCAATTACTTAGCAAATAATTAGTTAAATGAAGAGACATCAGTCCCCAAGGGACATGTCTCTCTGATTAGGCGTGGCCAGTCAACTCCTATTTAAGGAGCACCGCCTTAGCCTTGTAATCATCATTCAGTTTTTATCAATATATATATATATTACATTCAAAATCTTATCTGAAGTCTTATTATCAGTTTACAACAAATTAAATATTAATATTGCTAACAATGTAGGTGTTGATTCTTGTGTGCAAATCATTTCAGATAATGCACCTGTTTGCAAGGTTGCTGGCATGATTGTGGAAGCTAAATATCCACAAGTGTTTTGGACACCTTGCATTGTCCATTTCATTGAACTTAGCACTGAAATCCATTGCTTTTGATGTGCTTTGGATTGGTAACATTATTGAGGATGCACGACATATCCGTAACTTTGTGCAAAATCATACAAATGCCCTCACTATCTACAAGGATTACAGCAATCTAATTTTTTAGTTCATGGACTATCATTTCTTTGCTTCAATTTGCAGATACAGACAAACCCATCCTAGGAGAGGTTAATGAGGGATGGGATTCCATGATTGAGTCTATGAGGAGGATTATTCTATAGAGTGAGTGCCTCGAGTATGAGACATCACCAGAGGCCTTCTGTGGTACTATACATGATATTCTTGTTAGCAGTGTTAGCTCTGCTATGCAGCGCTGACTTTCTAAGGTCAGAAAGAAGCATGGTTTGTTTGGTTGTGTCCAAAGGGGGCTCGCATTGGTCACTTTTCCCTTCCCCTTCCTCCACCCCTCTCACCTCTAAACCTTTCCCATTCCCTAATAAACTTTTTAAAATCCGACAAAGTCCCCTTCGGCCCCAGCTCTAAGTGCAAAGTCAAACCAACCATAAAATCCTGTGGATATGCCCTCATGTGCTCATAAACCCCTTTTCGCTTTCCCGCTGTTGATCATTCCCCGATAATCTAATAGCCCACATCGCACCCGATAAAGGTGACCCGCTCGACCAATTTTCATTGTTAGATGTATCTCCGCCCGATCCAATGGTCTTCGCATATGTCACGGCGACAACTTGATCGAGTGATAGCGCGCGATGAGAGAGGTTTTTCTCTCTCATCCACTGCTACGTGTCGATCATTGAGTGGAATCGCTCGGCCCCAGGCATTTACCACTTAGCACCCGAAAGCAGTGCGATGAAAACCATTATTGCCCGACCAAACCGCCCTTTGCTTGTTAAACGTCCCTGCAACTCCGTCGCTCGATGACCATCCGATCTATCCGCTAAAGATCCAACGGCCCTAGCACACCCCGCTCCCACCTCGGCTGGTAGCCTTCGCCGAGTCATCTCCACTATTCATTTCCCCGATCCGACGGTCATTCTTCTCACTCACCCAACTGTCTGTGTACCCATGCATCCCACGTCCTCGACCATTCTGTTGCTCGAAGAAGGAGATGACCAGCTCTGCCAGCTTCGGTTATAGTAATATCCCCAACAACCACATTAAACAGAAAGCATGGCCAAAGGGAGAAAAGGACATATCACGGCTCTGTAACAGAATTTATCAGTTATGGACTTCATTGCTTCGAGCATTCTAACCGCCTAAGGGACAACACAGCAGTTGTACAGATCAGATTTTCCCATTGAAACAAGCAACTTCGTTTAGAGACTCCATTAGGCAGTTAAATGCAATTGGTGGTCAATTATGACCCCTCCATACCTAAACGGCCAAGTGCCATTGTAATGAAAACTTATAAATATCCAGGAGCAAGATGTAATCAGGGTTGGAATTTGATGTAAGGTTCAACTTCTGGAGACTGTAGACACTTTGTTGCTTGCAGCGTCTCATCTTCATTTTCAGCGATTTAAGCTTCTTTTGCTGTTAATTGCTCACTGTTCGTTCTCTTCTGTTCTAATCTTGTGCCTGATGTGCAGTGTCTCTTGATGTTTAACACTAGATAACTGTTATCTTATCTTTGTGTTAGAATTTTGAATGTATCACTGAATAGGTTGCTCAGGTTTCTTTCTATTTAATGTGGGAGAGATGTCATCCTGTCTTTGCATTAATAGATTAAATTTGCAGGTTTCTGTACTTGTTGCAGCCAACCATCACATGGTCTTGTGTATCTACTGGTGTGGTTGGTATTCTCCATATTCATCTAATATCTAAACTGTGAGCATTGGTGGTCTAAAGCCTTGTAGTTTGAGGGTGTTCATGCATGTCTGGAGTGAAACAGAGTAGAAGTGGTTATCTGGCTTGAACTAAACCATCATTCGTTCCATTAAACCTTGCAACAATAGTTGAATTTATATGTTACCAGGCATCTTCGAGCTTGGAGAGTTTTGGAATCCTAACATAATTGGCGTCGTTGCCGGGGAGAGGAGATTGAAGCTCAGCTTCCCTGGGAGAACGACACAGATCCAGCTCTGATGATAGACAAAGTTTGGACACATTTTTGGTTGTAATCATCTATCTGGCAACTCTACTGGAGGACTAACCTTTTGGCGACTCCACATCATAGTTCTGGCTCAATTTGTGAGACATACTCAGAGAAATCCTCAGAAATCACTAGCTGACCCAGTACTTGATGCTGAGAAGATTGTCAAGCAGAGAAAGACATCACAAAAAGGAGCATTAGGACCAGGTAAGCCTACACAATCTTATGTATCTTTGCAAGAAAGGCTTGTAACTGAGCATACACATGTTGAGAATATAGACCCTAGCACTATCAGTGAAGAAATACTCTCAGAGATTCATAAAGCTCCTTGTTCAATAAGTTTCCTTTCCGATATTAGCCCAAAGAAAACCTTTCTTATAGTCCATCAGTTTACTTTAGCGCTGTCATTCATTTCTATACTACCATATTGAGTTTGGCAACCTGAAAAGGGAAAATGGGGAGTCATTGTCTGACTTTAATAAAAGATTCAATCGTATGTATAGCAAGATACTAGCTGAAGTCAAGCTTACCCCCACCTCTGCCAATGCCTTTGATTCTGATTTTTGCCTGCTATTAAGAGAGAGAAGATGTGCCTTTCTAGCTGAAATGCAAGATGCAATCTTGGAGGTGGAATCCAGTATCATGGTTGCAGAGAAACTCAAAGGACATGCTGATAGAAGAAGGCAGAGAGGTGAGTCTTCTTCTTCTCCTTCATCTTCAAAACCCAAAATAGACAAAATGACTAAAATGATAGTCATTGGACGTTGAAATATCCAAACTGAAGGTTGAGCAGAGTTCTGGGAAAGCAAGGCTTCCTAATACATTTGCTCCCAGAAATCCAAATCCATTCAGAAGAGCAAATGAACAATTGCAGATCATTCAGAGGGTCAAAGAGGCCAGTGAAGAACAAAGGGTTAAGACTCCTTTCCAGAACATAGTCATGGAGGAGAAGCAGTTTGATGAAGAGGATGAGATTCACTGCATGGAAGACAAGGGCAGTGCTGCCTTTTTGATATTAGCTGCCTACGAGGAGTCATTACTTGGGGACTAGACCAGTCAAGAATGGGACAGAGAAGCTGTTCTACAGACTGGAGACCAGCAAAGATACAACTTGAGGTCAAGAATGAGTAATGTCAAAGAGAATCTTGCTCAAAGAGCTGCTGTCCCCATGGAGATCAACAAGCAGAAGCGATCGACAACTGATCCCACCATCCTGAAAGCACCGACTCAAGAGGTAAGAGGCCCTGACAAGTCCCCTTCCCCTATCAGTTTTGAATCAGAAGTCCAGAAGTTAAAAATATTTGTACCTTTGATAGAACTTGTAAAGAGTGAGGTCTTTAAGAAGCCCATCCTTGACGCCCTTGAGCTGAAAGCCTTACAAGCATCTAATGACTATGTTAATTTACAAGATGATAAACCTGCAATTGTGCTTAGCCCAATGACTGAACCTGCTGATGACAATTCCCCATCATTTTATGTCTCCTTGACCATTCATGAAAAAATCCTCCACAACTGTCTGCTGGACACAGGTGCCAGCCATAATCTAATGCCCAAAGCTGTCATGGAAGAGTTAGGCCTTGATATTACTAGACCTTATCATGACTTGTTCTCCTTTGATTCGAGGAAGGTGAAATGTCTGGGGTTAATCAAAGACTTAGCTATCACCCTAGCTCAGCTGCCTATGAAAAGCATGATGATGGATATTGTGGTAGCAAATGTCCCCCCTAAGTTTGGTATGCTACTTTCCAGAGGGTGGATTAAGAGGTTGGGTGGGACATTGCAAAATGACTTGTCTTATGCCACTATCCCAGTTTTTGGAGGAGAAAGCAGAAGACTATACAGGGAAGCCCAACTGGCCTATATCATCAGTGATGAGAAGAATCCCACTAATCATCCCATTTACGTTGTGGACACTGATTTTAGAGCATGTATTCTCCAAATTGAAGAATCCTAGAGGGCCTCGGTGCAGCTCAAGAAACCAGTATGCCAGGCCATGGAAGAGGAAGGGACACAGGCTTGGGATATGTTCTTTGATGGAGTCTGTTCAAAGGAAATTGCAGGAGGAGTGCTGCTGGTGTCTCCAAAACAAGAAAGCACACATCTGTCTTTTAAACTGACTTTTCAGGTCACCAACAATATAGCAGAGTATGAGGCTCTGATATTGGGCTTAAATGCTGCCAAGGACATAGGAATCAGAGACATAAAGGTGTTTGGAGATGGTGATCTCATCATTCAACAAGTGAAGAAAACGTTCCAAGCAAGGCACCCAAGGCTGAAGGCGTATAGAGATGAGGTATGGAGACTCAAAGAATCTTTTGATAGATTTTGAATCTCATATATTCCTAGAGTAAAAAAAATCAGCTTTTTGATTCCCTTGTTGTGTCTGCTAGCATGTTCATCCCTCTCATGCCCCCTAGATTGGCTTATGAAGTCCAGATAAAATATAGACCATCCTTGCCTGATAATGTCCAACACTGGAATGTCTTTGAGGATGATGATGAAGTAAATAGGTTTCTGCAAGTCATTGATGAATTCTCTGAAATGCAAATTGATCAAGAGAATGAAACCTTGGAGGAATGTCCCCAGCCCTAGTTAAGGAACAAAATTGGCCAAGACAGTATTGTACAGTTGCCTAGCAATCATATACCTAAAGGGCTAGTGCCTCTAGAGAAGCTGTTTGACCATAATGATGTGCCTCATAAGGCTGCCCAAAAGGAAAATTAGTTTGCTATCCATAGGCATAACATAGGGAGTCTAGATCATCCAAAGCATATAAACCTGTCCACCCATTTGTCTGCTCCCCAAAGTTCTAAGCACTGCACCTTAATGAAGCAATTTGCTGATGTCTTTGCCTGGGAATACAATGATCTTAAAACTTATGACAAAAATATCATCCAGCATAAGGTCCCATTGGAGAAAGATACCATTCCTTTCAAACAGAAGCTGAGACCCATAAATCCTTTGCTCCTCCCTCTGATTGAAAAAGAAATCAAGAAGTTGTTGGCTGCCAAAATCATAGTTCCTCTGAGGTATTCAAAGTGGGTAGCCAACCTAGTAGTGGTGAGGAAGAAAAGTGGAGAAATCAGGTTGTGTGTTGATTTTAGGAACTGGAACAAATGCTCTAAGAAGGACAACTATCCCTTGCCAGAGATGGAACATTTGCTACAGAAAGTCTCAGGAGCCCAAGTTATGTTTTTCTTGGATGGATTTTCAGGGTATAACCAAGTTGCTGTACATCTAGATGACCAAGAAAAGACTACTTTCACCACTCCTTGGGGCACGTTTATGTAGTCTGAGATGCCCTTTGGGCTAATGAATGCTAGAGCTACCTTTCAGAGAGCCATGGATATAGCGCTCGTAGGAGAGAAGGATAAGTTTGTCCTTGTCTACCTGGATGATATAACAGTGTACTCCCGCAACCATCAAGATCATTTGTAGCATTTGAAGAAAGTTTTTCTGAAGTGCAGAAGGTTTGGGATATCAGTGAATCCTAAGAAGTCATAGTTTGCTTTAGAAGAGGGCAAGCTTCTAGGACACATTGTTTCTGCTGCAGGTGTCAAGATTGACCCAGAAAGAGTGAAAGCGATACAGACCTTGTCTGTCCCAAGATCAAAAAAGGACATCCAATCCTTTCTGGGCAAAGTAAATTTTGTAAGGAGGCTTATTCCTAATTTTGCAAAATTGGTAAAACACATCACCTCTATGCTGAAAAAGGGATCAGAGATCAACTGGACTAATGTAGCAAGATCTTTTGAAGCCATCAAAAGAGCTATTATGGAAGCTCCCACTTTAATCAACCCATACTATAGCAAGGAGTTCCATATCTTCTCCTTTGCTTCCTGTGACACCCTTGCAACAGTCTTATTGCAGAAAGATGATGAGGATTCAGAGCATCTAGTGGCATTTTTTAGCAAAACTTTAAGGGATGCTGAACGAAGGTACGATATTATTGAAAAACAAGCATATGCTCTTATCAAATCTTTAAAATCTTTTCGCATCTACATTCTGCACTCCAAGGTAATTGCATATCTGCCCTCTGCTTCAGTAAAGGATGTCCTGATGCAGCCAGATGTTGATGGAAGAAGGACTAAATGGATTGCAAAGCTTATTGAATTCAATATAGAATTGAAGCCTACCAAGCTTGTCAAGGGCCAGGGCCTTGCTCAACTGATGGCTGAAGAAAATTGCAAAATGCTTGACATAAACTGCATGGGTACGAATTCAGAGGATGGACAGACAAAAGAAGCAATAGTAGGACAAGGACATGACCGGTTGTTGGCTGAAAATCTAGCTTCTTGTGAATGGTATTCTAGAATAGCTCAATTTTTTCTGAAGCTGGAAGTCCCTCCAGGCCTTAGTTCAAGCTAAGCTAGGACTATTAAGCTCAGAACAACCAAGTTCTGTATTCATGAAAACTTGCTGTATTGGAGGGATCCATCTGGAATCCTTTTAAGATGTCTGGACAAAGAACAATCTGTGGAGGTCATGCATCAGCTTCGTTCCAACATTTGTGGAGGACATCACCATTGGAAAACCATAGCCCACAAGATCCTCAGAGCTGGGTATTATTGGCCCATTTTGTTTTCTGATGTCTTTTCATTTGTAAGATCCTGTGACAAATGCCAGAGGTTTGAAGGAAAACAACAGTTGAAGTCCTTACCTTTGAAGCAAATACATGCCAGTGGCCCTTTCCAGCAGTGGGGCTTGGATTTCATAGGGGAAATTAATCCACATTCTAGTGGCCAGCATAGATGGATCTTAGTAACCACTGACTACTTCACTAAATGGGTTGAGGCCATCCCTACTAGGAAAGCTGATCGCCATGTTGTCATGAAGTTCTTAATAGAAAATATTTTCACCAGGTTTGGCTGTCCACACAAATTGGTTACAAAGAATGCAGCAGCCTTCAGGGCAAAAGAGTTTGTGGACATGTGTGACTCAATGGGCATTAAGCTAGTGCATTCCACCTCATATTATCCTCAAGGTAATGGTCTAGCAGAATCATCCAATAAGAGCCTGATAAGGATAATCAAAAGGCTACTGGATGACAACAAAAGGAACTGGGATTCCAAACTGAAGTTTGCACTGTGGGTTGACAGGGTAACCACCAAGAAATCCACAGGGAATTCTCCGTTCAAGCTGGTATATGGCACTAAGGTTGTATTTTCAATCCAGTTGACCCTCCCTGTGGCCAAGTTCTTGCAAGAAGAGCAGAATGAGGAAAATGACATGGCAAAGAGGATTAGTGACTTGGCTTAAGTGCATCAAATCAGAGATCAATTGATTGAAAAATCTGTGGCACATCAAAAGAGAATCAAGGAAGCTTTTGACAGAAAGGCAAAGATGGACAATTTTCAAATTGGAGACTTGGTTCTTAAATGGGATGCACTAAAAGAAAAGAAAGGCAATCATGGGAAGTTCGATGCTCTGTGGACTAGACTTTTTGTCATTGCTTAGGTCCAGGGGAACGACACTTTCATGCTACAAAGTATGGAAGGAAAAACAGTTTTTGATGGCCCAGTCAATGGGCGGTTTTTGAAAGTTTATGTTAATTAAGACCTTTAGGCCTCAACATTGTAAATATGTTCTTTTACAAAGTTTTAGTGTAGGCCTAATTAGACTCCATGCCCAATGGAACACTAAGAAATATTGCTGGTCTTGTTTTGTATGAAAGGAAGTGGTCTACGGTTCTTGAAACCTCACAGGGAGGTCTTCATCCCCAGAGGGAGCCAGTATTAGCTCTGCTATGCAGCGCTGAATTTCTAAGGTCAGAAAGAAGCATGGTCTGTTTGGTTGTGTCCAAAGGGGGCTCGCATTGGTCACTTTTCCCTTCCTCATCCTCCACCCTGCTCACCTCTAAACCTTTCCCATTCCCTAAATAAACTTTCTAAAATTCGACAAAGTCCCCTTCGGCCCCAGTTCTAAGCACAAAGTCAAACCAACCATAAACCCTGCCCATATGCCCTCATGCACTGATAAACCTCTCATCGCTTTCTTGCCGTTGATCATTCCCCGATAATCTAACGGCCCACATCGCACCCGATAAAAGTAACCTGCTCGACCAATTTTCGCCGTCAGATGCATCTCCTCTCGATCCAATGATCTTCGCATACATCGTGCCGACAACCTTTTCGAGCGATAGCGCGCGATGAGAGCGGTTTTTCTCTCTCATCCGCTACTACGTGTCGATCATTCAGTGGAATCGCTCGGGCCCGAGCATTTACCCCTTAGTGCTCGAAAGTGGTGTGATGAAAACCTCTATTGCCCGACCAAACCGCCCTCGCCCGTTAAACGCCCGTGCAACTTCGTCCCCCGATGACTGTCTGATCTGGCCGCTGAAGATCCAACCGCCCTAGCACACCCCGCTCCCACCTCGGCCGATGGCCTCTGCAGAGCCATCTCCGCCGTTCATTTCCCCGATCCGACGATCATTCTTTTCGCTCACCCAACTGTCCATGTACCCATGCATCCCACGTCCTCGACCATTCTGTTGCCCGAAGAAGGAGATGACCAGCTCTGCCAGGATCGGTTACAGTAATATCCCCAACAACCACATCAAATAGAAAGCATGGCCAAAGGGAGAAAAGGACATAACACGACTATGTAATAGAATTTATCAGTCATGGAATTCACTGCTTTGAGCATTCTAACCACCTAAAGGACAACACAACAGTTGTACATATCAGATTTGCCCATTGAAACAAGCAACCTCGTTCAGAGACTCCATCAGGCAATTAAATGCAGTTGGTGGTCAATTATGACCCCTCCATACCTAAACGGCCAAGTGCCATTGTAACGTAAACTTATAAATATCCAGGAGCAAGACGTAATTAGGGTTGGCATTTGATGTAAGGTTCAACTTTTGGTGACTGTAGACACTTTGTCGCTTGCAGCGTCTCATCTTCATTTTCAACGATGCAAGCTTCTTTTGCTGTTAATTGCTCACTGTCCATTCTCTTCTGTTCTAAGCTTGTGCCTGATGTGCAGTGTTCTTGATCTCTTGGTGTTTAGCACTAGATAACTGTCATCTTATCTCTGTGTTAGAATTTTGAATGCATCACTAAATAGGTTTCTCAGGTGTCTTTCTATCTAATGCAGGAGAGCTGTCATCCTGTCTTTGCATTAATAGATTAGATTTGCAGGTTTCTGTATTAGTTGCAGCCGGCCATCACATGGTCTTGTGTATCTGCTGGTGTGGTTGGTATTTTCCATATTCATCTAATATATAAACTGTGAGCATTGATGGTCTAAAGCCTCGTAGTCTGAGGGTGTTCATGCATGTCTGGAGTGAAACAGAGTAGAAGTGGTTATCTGGCTTGAACCAAACCATCATTCCTTCCATTAAACCTTGCAACAATAGTTGAATTTATATGTTACCAGGCATCTCCGAGCTAGGGGAGTTTCTTGGAATCCTAACAAGCAGATGGGACAAGAATTGCACACCTTTACATTGTTTGGCTCACTCATTGAACCCAAAATACTACAACCACGAGTGGCTGAATGGTGGACCTTCCTGCAGATTCCCTCCTCACATGGATGGTGAAATCTCACAGGGGAGGAAAGATGCATTCAGGCAGGTTTTCCAGGATAAAGCATTGCTTGATGAGGTGGAGGATGCCTTTGCGGAGTTTTCCACTGGCACTAGTCGATTTGCAAGATATGATGTGATTAGAGACAGGGGGGCTAAGAAGCCCTATTCTTGGTGGACAAATCATGTGGCAACAAGCCCTCCTCTTCAGCAGTTAGCCATGAGGCTCCTCTCTCAGATGACTTCATCCTCTTGTTGCGAGAGGAATTGGAGCATATATGAGAATTTGTATAGTGTGAAGAAGCACAGTCCAGGGCAGACTCAATGGTGTATGTGCACACCAACCTTCGTCGTATTTACAGGCAGAGAGAAGAATGGTTACGGGGAAAGACAAAGATGTGGGATGTCTTTCTTGATGATTTGGGTTTGGACAACAGTGTTGAGTTGGCATTAGCCAACATGGATTTCAATGATCCAGTGCTAGAGCCTGTTAGATTTGATGACGGTGATATTTTAGAGGGGTCATCCTCCACACCAGCAGAAGCAGAGGCGACTATGGATACAGGGGAGGAGGAGGATGCAGAGGAGAGTAGTGGTGACCATGATGATGAGGACATTGATGCTGATTCTTATGATGACTATGAGGATTGACGACTCATGAATCATGGGCTACCTATTGCCTTAAGGCTTGTATACCTATAGTTGTTTTATATTTTCTATTTCTATTTTCCATTAGCATGGCACTACCTATGTAACACATTTTGATTTGATGACTTAATGAGAAAACTACAATTGTCAATGTCTTTATCTTACTATTTTGTAAGTTGTCTTTCATTTATGAATCATGATTTATGTGACATGTATTTGAATTTTGTATGTACTATGCATGCTATAATGTTACTAAATTACTTTGTAAATAGTAAAACTAACATCTAGATGAAGATCTATGTTTGAAATCAATGAATTTGTATCATTAATGAGAATTTGTGTAAGAAATATCTAATTTTTAATATATTATATATGTTATATATATATTTATATATTTTAATAAAATAATATATAACGAATCCTACGTATCATGTTCCGGGGGGCAACGTGTCCGAATCCGACACTCGAATCCCCGTATCCTACGAATCTTGAATCCCCGTGTCAGGTTACTTAGTTTACAACTATAGCGATTTCTGTGATTGTTATAGATAGAACCAATCTTCAACATTGATTGTACATCTTGTAGATTTGTGGAAACACTGATCACATATATTATCATTGGTATGATGCTAAGCTATTGATGCATTTGTACTTAGAAATATGGTGGTGAAATCGATGATTAATTCCAAGCTTGCATCTTATGTGAAAATTCCAATGCTGGAATCCTATTGCAACAACTGGTATTATTTCTCCTAATTGTTAATTAATTCAACAATCTATCTGCTAAGACAAATATTAAAATAAACACATTGTAACTTTCACAAATAAAATAATGTGGAAAAATAATGCGTTGGAAACTGAGAAATGCTAGCACACTTATAAAAATGAGACAATTATTTTTGGACAAATGTCCCTGGAAAAACCCAACTTGGGAAAACTGGTGCAACAGTGAGGTTCTTTTACTATTATGTAGCAGTGAAAATATGAGTACAATATGGATGCTTGAAACTGGCAATCCACAGCAAGAAAATTTGGGCAAAATTATTGAAGGGAATTTACCCTTCCTCCACAATCAATCTCAACACAACTTGCCTACAGAAAACTCGGCCTCTTGAAGCTTCTGCATCACCCTCTACGCTGGAACGCGCAGTCACTATGACATCTAGCCTCTGACTAGTCTTTGACGAAGTCGTTTTTCCTTCTGCTACTAAGAAATTCATCTCTCCGTCCTCCTGGATCCTCTGCCCATCCTCTGGATCTGAGAACAATTTTCTCTCCGGCAAATCGAATTGCCGTCTCTGAAGCTATTGCGCAGAGCTTTGTGCTGCTTCAATCGGATAACTCGACCCTCTTGCTACTGCCTCTCTGGATCTGGAAAACTTCCTCTAGATCACCGTGCTTGCCTCTCACTCACTGCTTCGATCCTTGGCTCACTCACTATTTCTACTAAGGAAATCGATCTGTCACGAAATCAAACTGATCAAGTGTCTTCTCTATCACCACATCGACCTCCTCTTATAATCCACTGTTGGAGCACCAACGACCAGGATTAAAACATAATCGATGGCTACGATCATCTCTAGATCTATCCGTGTGAGTTTCTAGATGATTCTTGTCCTGAATTAATATTGATTAGTTAACCATCTTCCCTAAGTTTAGACTTAGGAAATATTTGAAAATTGGTTAATAATCTAATTAAGTCATTTCTAGGTTGAATTTCCAGAAACAATTTCTGGGTTTTGGAGATCTCATGTATTCTAGCCTCTCCACCAAATTTCGTGGCTAGAACACATTTGATGCTACAAAAACCAACACTTCCCCTTAGCGAGGAATTTG
The DNA here is from genome assembly GCA_000404065.3 of Pinus taeda. Classification (NCBI taxonomy): domain Eukaryota; kingdom Viridiplantae; phylum Streptophyta; class Pinopsida; order Pinales; family Pinaceae; genus Pinus; species Pinus taeda. Next base: position 72,198 of record APFE031136531.1, on the reverse strand, counting down.
TTCTAGTGTTGTGCACCCTGCTACAACACCCTGTCTCTGCATCATCTCTTGTCACGCTGTTGATCCCTGACTGTTGCTGCCCACCAACTACTGCGCAACTCTGATATACACTGCATCCGTGCTCCTGTTGCCACTGCCATACTGCTGCCGACACTGCAATTGACTCTCATCTGCTGCTGCTGCAACTGCAACATCTGCAATGAAAAAGCATCCAAAATATTGAATCAACTGTGATTAGTATGATGCATCTATCTCTTGAGTCTCTGACTGCTACTAGCATCTGCACTGTCACTAAAGGTTCTATGCTACTGTTGACTTTGCGTTGTGCCAACCACACTGTTGCCAACGCTGCATTGCGCTCCCCAACATCTGACTGCTACTAGTTTCTGCAATTGTCACTTGGTCTTTGACTGCATCAACTGCCATTGATCCATCCTGCTACTGAATACTATGGGCCCCTGTAGCCAGGTAATGATTCATGAGGTACACTCCTCAAGGATCCTGCCCAACTGTAGCGCTCTAGGGCTACCACACCAAGTCACCCCACGTCACTCCTGGAGGTATATCACCGAACATAGCGAAGTCTTCCTCCAGCCTGGAGGAAAGCCTATCGATCTACACTGAAGCTGCTTGCTGGTCCTACTCCTTGTCCTTCTTCCTGAGAGGACACTGGGTACTGTAGTGATAGAGCTCACCACACATGAAGCACTTGACCTTTGAAAGGTCCTTCTTCTTCTTTCTCTACTCCCCTTATTCCTGACTGGGACCCTTTGATGCGAGGGCCACATTCTCCTCCTCCTTCACCATCTTCGATCTGCTGTTGCTCCTGCCATTGATGGAGGTCTTTAACAGAGCTCGTCTCAACTCCTATTGCAAATCAACCCACATTCTACCCCAGTTTGGTAGCTATCTCTGCCCAATATGCCTTGGACAAAAACTTGCCAATTCTTTGAGACGCTATTGAGTGCCAATCACATTAGCTCCCTGGATTGAGGCGCTGTCCCAACAACTGACAACTGGTCTCAGACCTCCTGAATTATGGTAAGGTAGGGGTCTACGCCTTCCCCTTTCTACATTGGGATGAATTTCAACTTTTCCTCTAGGTACATCTTCCGTTGCTAGGAAGTACCTTGGTATAAGATGGAGAGAGCATCTGACATTTGTTTGGAAGTATCTTTGCCAGCTATATGTGAGACTATATGATCTTGGGCTCCATCTAGGATCAACCTCTTCGCCCACGCCATTTCCTTCTTATATTCCTTCTGCTGATCTGCATCCTGAGGAACTGCCACTACAACATCAATGTAGGCTTTCAGGCCATATTCATCTAGAAGGAAGGAGATCCTTGCCTTCCAGAGGATGTAGTTGGAAGCTCCATCCAACTTATCCTAATTACGAAGCCCAACAATGGTCATCTCAATTAACTGTCGAAACATTCCTCTTTCCTTTTGCTTGGCTCCTGCTCTGCTACTTGCACTCCCTTATGGAGTGAGAAGATCTGCTCATAACTACTGCTAATTTGCAAGGAAAATCGAATTTCTTGACACTAAAAGTTCCCCGAGGAAAATTTTCCCTTAGTGTGTGCTCTTCTCTCTTCCACCCCGATGTTGGTTTTGCTTCAGCGTACTGTTGCAAAACCCTCTGCGTCCAACTAGAGATTTGCCCAATGAAATGATGAGCTCTCCCTTTGCCTCTGGAATCACTCGATTTGGAAAGATTGAGTTTTTCTGCCCCTCTTAGAAAAAACGAACTTCCTCAAGCAATTCGGCCTCTTGGCAAAAAAGATTGCATTGCGCTAGGGAATTTTGACCTACTACCCTTGTTGAGCAACGAAATTCCTTTCCTTCATTTCTGAGCTCTCTAGCTAATCAACTACGCTCTAATGCCATGTGAAAATTCCAACACTAGAATCCTATTGTAGCAATTGGAATTATTTCTCCTAATTGTTAATTAATTTAACAATTTATCTGCTATTACAAGTATCGAAATAAACACACTGCAACCTTCACAAATAAAATACTGCGGAAAAATAATGCGCTGAAAACTGAGAAATGCTATAGCACACACATAAAATATGAGAATTATTTTTGGTCTATGTCCCCCAAAAAACCCAACTTGGGAAAACGGGTGCAACAGTGAGGGTTCTTTATTATTATGCACTAGTGAAAATCTGAGTGCATTTTGGATGCCTGAAGGTGGCAATCCACAGCAAGAAAATCAGGGCAAAATTATTGAAGGGAATTTACCCTTCCTCCAGAAGCAACCCCGACACAACTTGCTTACAGAAAACTCAGCCTCCTGAAGTTTCTGCGTCACCCTCTGCACTAGATTGCATAGTCACTATGACATCTAGCCTCTGACTAGTCTTTGATGAAGTCATTCTGCTTTCTACTGCTGAGAAATTCGTCTCTCTGGCCTCCTGGATCCTCTGCCCAGCCTCTGGATCTGAGAACGATTTTCTCTCTAGAAAATCGAACTGCCTCTCTGAAGCTATTGCCCAGAGCTCTACGCTATCTCACTTTGATAACTCGGCCTTCTTGCTGCTACCTCGCTAAGTCTAGAAAACTTCCTCTGGATCACTATCCCTGCCCCTCACTCATTGCTTCGATCTTTGGCTCTCTTCGACAACTGACTGCAACTAATCAAGAAATTGATCTGCCAAGAAATCGAACTGATCAAGTGTCTTCTCCATCACCACATCGACCTCCTCTTATAATCCACTGTTGTAGCACCAACGACCAAGATTAAAACATAATTGATGGGTGGAATCATCTCTGGATCGATCTATGCGAGTTTCTAGATGATTCTCGCCTTGTCTTAATTAATACTGATTAATTAACCATGTTCCCTAAGTTTAGACTAAGGAAATATTTAAAAACTAGTTACTAATCTGATCAAGTCATTTCTAGGCGGAATTTCTAGAAACGATTTATGGGTTTTGGAGATATCATGCATTCTAGCCTCTCCACCAAATTTTATGGCTAGAACACATCCGATACTACAAAAACTAACATCTTATGGAATAATGGTGGGTACTATAAGGGTTGTCGTATTCTCTTAAGAACAAGGAGTTTATTGAGATGATATTCTTGACTAAGATAGTATTCTTGCCTTCTCTTGGTTGAAGCAAGATCCCTTGTTGATATTTTTGAAATTCTTGAGGTGTATGGGTATTATTCTAATTTTTCATCTTGTGATTTTGATGTTTTGGTCGTGTTGAAGATATCTTTGTAGGATGTCTTTGAAAACCTAGTTAATTGATAAGGATGACTTTTGGGATGTTGGAGTTTGACAATATCGTGCCGTTGATCATATTATTAATGATGGTATTAAAATAAGTGATGAAATTCGTGCAAGTTTGGGATAAATTTTCCCAAAGGGAAACCTAACTGCCCTATAGGACAATCTATCCTGATCCAAAGAAAGAGATATTATTATTATTTAATGTTGTGAAAAATATATTTGGGGCAAAGTTTAATGAACAAATTTAAATTATTAATCTTCCCTCCAATATTTGAAGTCGGCTATCAAAATTATCATATTGACTTGTCCAAGGGTTGTGAATCATATTGGCAATAATCCTCCTCCATCGCATACATGAATTTGATATTCTATGGGGCAGACATATCTTCTGTGGCTTGCCGTTACGAACATAAATTGGATAAAATAAAATAAAAGTAAATAAACATAAATAATGTAAATACTAAATAATCAAGTAATGATTATGTTAAGTAGTCATTAGTTAAGTAAAAAGGCATGTCTAAAGGACATGCCCAGTCACGAAAGGACACCTACTTGGTATATATGTGGGTCCTCATTGTAACATTCTACATCACTTGTACATTTTTATATATAATAAGTAAATTTTTACAAATAACTCTTGTGTATTTTTACATTCAAGCCGACAAGCTATTAGTTTTGATCCTTTAGTGGTATCAGAGCCATGGCGCAAAATATAATCATGCGAGTCTTTGAATGTTGTTTGCCGCACAATATGCCATTACGTTCATGTCCTGAATTCATGGAGTAGTTTAGTAAAATTCAAGAAGCACTTCAGTGTTTAGAAAAATCATATGCAGAATTTAAAGTGTGTCGAAAGGAAATCAATAATAAGGAAGATAATAGCGACAATGAAGAAATGAAACAAGGCGAAGTGGAAGAAAATAAGTTGCATACAGAAGATCCAGATGTTGATGTTGTCATTACTTCACTTGGTAATGGTCTGTTGAAAAATGGTAAAATGCTTCTAGTAGATACCGTGAAATTTTTGGAGAACCCGCCACACATGAAATTGTGCATTCTCTTTTAGATACCTATGAAAATTTTGAAGAGCAACCATACAAGAATTTGTGCATCCTCCAGTAGATGCCCATGAAAAATTTGGAGAGCCCACCATACAAGAATTTGCCCAGACAGCTTCCAACAAAAACTTGGATGAATTTTGATTCCAATAGCTCTGCTAATAAAGATATGCAGAACAATGTGGGTGTCTTAGAAGTCCAGGACGATGTCACCTCAACATTCATCTCTACTGGTAATGAAGTGTCCGAGAACACCATTGATAAGGAAACATGCACAGGTTTCATCAACCCCAAGGTCAAGGTCCAGTCCCATGTACATAAAGAGTTCGACAAAGTTTCTGCCATCAGAGAGCATAGTATGGACATAGACTTGTGCCTGGCTTAGTGGAGGAATGAGATGAACTTTGACAAGGCTGAAAGTCCATTATGGAGGTCCCCATTAGTAGTAAAAGAGGAAGAGGATGAACTTCATTCTCTAAGAGAGTATTGTTACTTCCATGGGCAAAACATGATTTTTCCTGAGAAGATCCCAAGTCAAGAAGAGCTTAATAGGACATTTCTCGATAAACAATCTCAGGCCCAATTTCATGAATTTTATGCGCAAACCAATGGTTCCAGATTTGAGGACAAGGCACAGGAGATGGTTGTTCTGGATGCTGTAGAAGAGAACATTTTGCAAGCTGCATTTGGATCGAATGATGAATCTATGAACGAGACCATAATGATGGAGGAAATGCTTAATCATAGAAGAGCATGGGAAAACCCAATAACCAATTCCTTCAAATGGTCTGCTGTTGAAGGTGATTTGCGCTTAAGTGGTGGTGTTAATTCAGTGGACAATCGACAAAGTAAATCTCCTAAGTTGAGGAAATTCACAGATGCCGACCCTCTAGAAGAGGCTATAAAGCCAGTTACGGACCAACAAACACAAGTACTGCAAAAAGCTCCGGATGTTGATAAATCTAGCTCAGATGAGAATGGAAGGCCTCCAACAATACTTGCTGAGAAAAACAACACCAATATTTCTTCACCACCAACCTTTGAAGAAATCGTTTAGAAGGGTGGTAAATCCAATAGAACGAATTGGAAAACTCGACCCTTGATAGAGATTATTAATCTTGGATCTCCTATCAGTGAAGACGAGAAGCAGACATTTCCTTTCTACCAAGATCATAATATCGATGTTGTTAACTTAGTAGAAGGTGCAAAGTTGAAAGCCTTCATGACTATCCCTTACCTAAATTGATAGGAAATGCAGAGGCAAAGCAAGCAAACGAAAGCGGAGTGGAAGCATGGCACCAGCTAGCAATGGCCAAACAAAAACTACAAGATACACTAAGGCAGCCAAAGCTTAAAGATGATGTTTTGGAACCCAAATCTCCAATTCAAGGAATACCCAAAGTTTATAAGTTTTGTTGCTTCAGGAATACATGTGCACATCTATTCATTTTTGAATATGTTGAGATGGAAGACCACAGAGAAAGAGGGCCAAGATAGCAGAGAAGCAAGAGCGCGCAGGGTGGAAGAGGGTCAGATTCCTCCACCCCCTCACCGTCCGACAATAGTGTGTCAACCTCGTCTCCTCCTCATCATAACCATTCAACATATTTGGATAACAATAGCGTAATCCTTTCCGACGAACAATCACTAGATCAGTTTCATAATAACTTGGATGAGATTCTTCACAACACAGAAGATATTCTTCGTCGGCTGACAAAATTAAATGAAGTATTGCCTCTTGATTAGGAGACTTATAACGAATTTGAAAGCACAACACCACCATCGGCTAAAAGAACATCCACGATAGAGGAGCACAGTGATCATAATGAGATACAAGAAATTGGTGTTCCTCGTCAGTCTCAAGAAGAACCAGTAGATCATCCTCGTACATAGATTACTGAGCAGTCAATAGCTGAAATGTTTGATTGTGTTGAAGAAACTTGACAGTCTTTAGAGGAGGTAGAGAGAAGGGCATGAGCCGTCGTCGAGATGGACGGAGGATTGGAACACGCAACAGTGCTGTCCGTAGATCGAGCCGTTGTCCAGTAGCGGCCTAACATAACGATTTCGGAGGAACATGTGAATAACAATAACAGTATTACTTCCACTTATCCAATTTTCTATGACGATTTTGAATCGGGTGGTGAGGCATCAAACTCAATAGTGGTGATATCTCCATACCACTTGCCCTTCCGTTGTTGCCGACAACCAATACATGTTTAAATGCTGCTGTCTCCTCCCTGCCGTCAAGCATTGTTCTGTGAAGGGTCAATGGTGAAAGGGTCGAGCAACGTGACTACACGCTGATTCGACATATCGTTTAAATTCAGAGCTATAATATAAATCCGATGACATAGCAATGAGGAATAAATTAACAAATCCAAAATGGGGAGCAATAGTAACAGTGACGAAATGAAAAAAAAATTCAATGATAGACATAACCAGTGACGACGAGTTTCAATATGTTGAGATGACAATCGCAAGACGATTGCCAACAATAAGCTTTGAGGACAAAGCTTTTGAAGGGAAGGGTAATGTTACGAACATATATTGGATAAAATAAAATAAAGATAAATAAATATAAATAAATGTAAATGCTAAATAATCAAGTAATGATTATGTAAAGTAGTCATTTGTTAAGTGAAAAGTCATGAAAGGACACCTGCTTAGGTATATATGCGTGTCCTCGTTGTAACATTCTACATCACTTGTACATTTTTATATATAAGAAATAAATTACCACAAATACCTCTTGTGTATTTTTACATTCAAGCCAACAAGCTATCAGTTTTGATGCTTCACTCGCAATTCTATTTCTAGAGTTCACAATTACTCTGTGGTTACCAACTCAGAATGTCAAATCCTGCAACAAATTTCAGACCTCTGCGTGAGCCCTCCTCGCTCTACGTCGCTTTCTCTGGGCACTGCGTTGCCTCCTCTGTGTGTCTCTATGCCTCTCTACTGAGTATTCTTGGCTCTGGAGAAGATATGCCAGCGAAAACTCTCTCTGCCCCTCTCTGCGTGGTCACTGCGAAATTACTGCGCTGCCTCTAGCTTTAGCAATTCGATCTGATTGATCAACTCTTTGTGTGTTTTCCAAATGACCTTCAAGCCTCCTTAAATAATCTTCTCGTTGACATTCAACGACCCAGATTGGAAGCTAATCAATGGCTAAGATCATTTCTACTTGGTCCTTGTCTTCTACTAGAAGTTACGCCCACAGTTAGATTAATACTCATTAATTATTTTAATTCCTAAGTTTAGACTTAGGGATCCATTAAAATTAATTAATTATTCTAATAATACTGTCTCCAGATGGAATTTCCCAAAATGCTTTCTGGGTTCTTTGGAATACATGTGCCCAAGCCTCCCTACAAAATTTGAGACTTAGAGCACATTTGATGCTACAAGAAATCAACACTCCCTCTTAGTGAGGAAAGTGCTCTAGCAATGCCTCCCACTGAAGCATCACCTTGACTTCATAACACCCTCCTCTGCGTTGCTGATGTCTGACATGTTGCCCACCAAGCACTGCGTTGCTGCAGCAGTTGTACTGTTGCTGACACTACCACTGTCAACACTGCATCCGTACTATAGCTCCCTCTAAATTTTTGCATCCGTGTTGCTGCTGGCACTACCACTGCCAACTGCCCCTCCACTGCCAATTGTTGTTGCTTCTGCATCAGCAACAGAAAAAACATCCCAAATTACTGAACAAGTGTTCAACATAGATGCATCTCGATGCTTAAGAACTGATTGCTACTAGTCCCACGCTATCTCTCTGAACCAATTGCGCTGCTACTGCCACTGCATTGTGCCTCCCTACACTGCTGCAACTCTGCACTATGCTGCTTAGACTTGGCGTTCTAGCCACTCATCTGTCGCTCCAACACTCCTCTGCATCGACTGATACCGGTCCATCTTGCTACCTCTGATTTGGGATCCTGTAGCAAGGAATTGATCCGAGAGGTGGGATCCTCAAGGATCATGCCCATTTGTAGCTCCTTTGAACTACAACTCTAAATCAACCCACCTCCCTCTTGGAGGTATCTCGGCTGTCATGGCAAACTCCTCCTCCTCGATCTTTGCAGGTGCAACCTTTGGATCGTGCTTCTCATCTTTGTCCTTCTTCCTGAGAGAACACTTTGTTGCGTAGTGACCCATTTCATTACACTTGAAGCATTTGATCTTCAAAACATCCTTCTTCTGCCTCAGCTGCTCCTGCTGCCCTTTGGCTGTAAGGGCTGCATTCTCTTCCTCCTCCTTGGGCTTCAACCCACTGTTGTTGCTTCCGTCAAGCTTACACTTGACTAGCTCTCTCCTCGGCTCTTCTTGCTTGAGAGTTGACCACACACTATCCGATTCTGGCAAAGCTAGTCTGCCCAGGATGCTATGGACAAAGACTTGCTACTCTTTCGAGACTGAGTTTAGGGCCAGTCTCACCATCGCAGAAC
>APFE031136531.1:29997-58738 GCA_000404065.3 Pinus taeda | reverse complement strand
TTTGGACAAACATTCCCGAAAAAATCCAATGCGGGAAAACTAGTGCAACAGATCTGAGGGTTTCTATTATTAAGAAGAAGTTATTTCTGAATACAACCTTTGGATGCCTTGTTGGCAATTCAGTACAAAGAATATCATTCGATAGAAGAAATTAGTGAGATTACCTCACTCTATACTACAAGTCTTGGCTGATCCGGCAGCTGAACCAATGAGTCGCCAACTACTTTTGTGCTGCACCTACGCAGTCACTACGTGGTCCTGCGTCACAACCTTTAAGGCACTGTGTCACCTCTTGCTGAATCGATTTTTTCTCAGGAGCTGACTCCAGCCCTCTCGACTTAGAACGTCAAACCCTCTAGCAAATTTTAGACCTCTATGTGGGAGGCTCTGCGCTGCTTTGCGTAAGCCCTTTCTAGCTTTGTGTCACCTTCTCTGGGCACTGCATTGCTCCTCTGTGCGTCTTTCTGCCTCTCCGCTGAGTATTCTTGGCTCTAGAGAAGATACTCCATCTAGCGAAAACTCTCTCTGCCCCTCTCTGCATGATCACTACAAAATCACCGTGTTGTCTCTAGCTTCAGCGATTAGATTTGATTGATCAACTCTCTGTGTGTCTTCCAAATGACCCTCAAGCCTCCTTAAATAATCTTCTCGTTGACATTCAACGACCCAAATTAGAAGCTAATCAATGGCTAAGATCATTTCTTCTTGATCCTCGTCTTCTTCTAGAAGTTACACCCATAGTTAGATTAATACTCATTAATAATTATAATTTCCTAAGTTTAGACGTAGGGACCCATTCAAAATAATTAATTATTTTAATAAAACTGTCTTCGTGTGGAATTTCCCAAAACGCTTTCTGGGTTCTTTGGAATACATGTGCCCAAGCCTCCCTGCAAAATTTTAGACTTAGAGCATGTTGATTTTTAATGTACCTTGGACAAGTGGTTTCCCATGGGTTAGTCTCTACCTAGGGAAAAGTTTCCAAAATAATTCTTTTCCTAAGTGTGACTTTATAAAGTGAAAGTGACTTTATAAGTGGTAAAGTCAATGTTAAATTATAAAGTGAAAAGTGACTTTAGACATAAAGTACAATGTTGGTACTTTATTTAATGGGTGAGTTAAAAAATAGAAAGTGAGAATTAAATGCACAGTTATCCTCATCCCTTGATGTAAATGAATCTGAGCCATTAGGTCTTAGGGTTGTCTAAAAGTCATTTAGGGAAACAAAAGGGGGAAAAGAAAAGAGACACTGCATTAATTCTTCATGAGCAGATTGTAGAAAGGAGGTTGAGAGCTAGAGAAAAGATTTGAAAGAGGAATTTGTTGCAGCAAGCTGAAGGAGTGATTTCTGGGTGAAGCTGGGCATGGAAATCAAGGGATAGAAGACAACAAAAGGTAAAGTACGAACATCATTGAATGCTGTGAGATGCACTCTGTTCGAGAGAAGTTTTTGAAAAAAATCCATACAGGTCGTACAATGGTACGAAAATCCGTACAGTGCGTATGGGGTTTGTACAGTGGTATCCGTATAGTATATATTTTCAGCTTCAAGTAGGCAGGGAAATCGAGGCAAAGTGGGCATGGTTTTCAAGGAGTTTTGGGTTGAAGAGATAAGTTGTATTTTTCTGTTTTTTTTTGTCTGCAAATGTATTTTCCCTGAGCTTGAAAGATAAATAAATTTGAAGAGCTCTTTAACAGGTTTTGCCCGGAGAAGATTGAAGGGGTTTTGTTTGGGTTTAAGTTGACCAAAAATCTGTGTGTATTTTTATGTGTGTTGCTAGTTTGGTTATGTCCATATTTATTTTCAGCATGTGTTGACAGTCCCATGTGTTTTAATCTGAAAATTTCATCTCCAGAATTCTATATGTTGAATGTATGTTTATGAGAAAGGGCATTTAACTGAATGGGAGTGATAAGATGATATTAAAACCAGGTTGGGATTGCAGGAAACTTTTTTTTAGTCATCAAATTTCAACATAGCACATTTGATGCTACCAAAAATCAACAATCAAGAGTTGTCTCTTGGTACAACAACAAGTAGAAATTCCTGGCACTGAGCTCTGCAGAAGTAGAGTACATAGGAGTTAGCATGGCAACATGCAAGGCCATTTGGCTTCGGAAGCTGTTCGTAGCCTTGTTTGGTTAGAGGGTAGAGATGACAGTGATACACTACACCAATCAGAGTTGCATCATGCTATCTGAGATTTTGGTGTTTCATGACATGTCTAAGCATACAAACATCAGGTATTCTTTCACCAGGGATTGTATACAGCGTGGGGCAATTCAGCTACAGTATATACCTATAGATCAACAGGTAGCAGACATTCTAACGAAGGCTGTGGGGAAGGCTAGATTCATCTTCTTCAGAGATACGCTGGGTGTCATGCAGAGCACTTCCTCTCTAAGAAGGAGTGTTAGTTTGTGTAGCTTGGACAAGTGTTGCTTAGTATAGAGAGCGCAATTAAATACCTACAATACTAATGATTATCCCAGTGATGCGCAAAACACCCATCATCATAGCTCTTTCCCACTGCATTGATAATGACAGTGAGATTGCATAGCATGAGCTCATGGTTTCATGGTATATGAAGTTCTTGGGCTCACAGGGCTCAAGGACCCAACACTGCATAAGTGCTATAGGCCTGCAATGTGCAGAGATTGCTCTAATGATACACAGACGAACTTAGATAATATGAATTATATGTAAAAAATAATATATCTATTTATCTAGCCTATATAATCTAACAAAGGTATAAATTGAGATTTTTCAACATTTATAGTAGATTTTTGGTGTGAACCTACTGCATTGAAATCTTAGTCCATCATGTTTGTCACCTTAATTAACTTGTTCCTTTCAGATATAAGTTATAACATTTTTGTCGTACTATAATTGTTATGCTGAAGAAGGTATTTTCTTTATGCATGTGATATGTATTGAAAAAAGAGGAAGACAGAAGAACAGGAATATGTTTTCGTAGTAATATTTGTTCATTTTTCAAACCCAGGTTTCGCAAGCGTTTCTTCATCTACTGAAAGGTGCAAATGTGCAAATGCCACTTGAGTTTGTCAAGGAAATGCCGAAACCTGCAACAAAACTTGAAATTGACTTCTCTTCACTTCTTGGTCCATTGTTTTTCTTGTGGGTTATTGAGCTACTCTTTCCTGTAAGTATCAATACACTGAATTATGTAACTTTGTTTAATTAATTATGGAAAAGATATAAGTTGAATTCTCTTCCATGCGTTTGTGAAGGTATAGAAGTGTGAATGAAAAGAATCCAGGAGGCATAAATACAATACAGTTCTCACATTGTATGTTCAGTCCATTTTACCTACTTTTGTGGTCATTTGTCAGACATTATTAAAATTATCTTATCTTATCACACATATTGCATGTTCATGCATATTACATATTTGGTTTGACGGGAGGGGGATATGATGAAACGTACAGTAGGCATGCGTATTGCTAACTGTGGTGTTCACCCAACAAGCACCAATTCGTACTTACATTTGAAAAATTTTAAAAAGCTTCACCCTAATTCTCTGTGACTAGTTATATTCTTGAAATAATGTTTTAAATACTCACTTATTGATTTCAAAGTTTGTCTCCTAAAAAGTCATTCATGTTGGGTGATAGTTTCTATCATTGATAAACCTGATGCAGTTATGCTGGCCATAGAAAGAACAAAAGTTACGGTAGAGATCAACAGTAAACATTCATACAAGCTATTTGCTTGGATTCCAAAATTAACTAGCAAACTTAAAACTATTTTACAGGGAATTTTTATGTACCGAAATAGTGTTGAAGGCAAGGCTTGGGATCTTCTGGAAAGGACTAAAAATTTGTAATATTGATGATAGTAACAGTGGACTTGAAACTTTCACAACATCGCTCTGAGATGGTATCATTATTTGGCGTCTTTTATTCTAACAAGTTTCTTTGGATCATGTGCAAAAAAGTTAAGAGGACTGCTCCCAAAACGGTAGGCAGTTAGCACTTAGAAGTTTTATTAAATATTTAAATAGAATGAGCCAAAGCTTGGTTTGAAGAAGAGAGGGCAGCTAAAGAATTGGACATGAATAGTTTGGCATTTGAATTTATTTGTGACTCTGATTTACAAATTATAACTCTATTCATTTTACCCAAGGAAAGATGCATTCTTACAAGAATCTGACCTTAACATCACACTTGACACTACAGCTGGTTCAAATGGGCAGAGAGGCAAAATGGTAGTTTTAACACTAAGTCTGCAATCCTGATTAGTTGTTGCTAACATTCTTCAGAAAATTTCCACGATTATATCAAGCTTGAAGAAGGGTTCACATGTACTGATTAAGCGTGGAAAGTTGGATGTCGGCTGATTGCCTTTCTTATGGATTATTTACATCCTGTTTATTCACCTAATTTGAGGAGAATGAGCAGACTGGTAATGCGATTACAGTGTGTAGCTGACCTGTGGGTGATAAAGAAATCCTGGAGCCCACCTAGGAGTAATGAAGAAACAAGCATTTATATATGTTTGCAATTTTGTGGGGCTTCTCCTGGGTTTGTATTCGGCAACATTTAAGGAAAACTAACATTCAAAGATTATTGCACAATTATAAAGTAGCTTTATGGAGGATTGTAATGCCTTGAAGAGCATCCCCACCTTTAAAGAAGTTGTTGGAGGGCTTTATGTCAACGTAACAATGACAAGTATCATTGAAGTCTCATTTCAAGCATGTAACTTTATCAAAGAAGCTATGAAGGAGTGCTCCAATTTGTAAAGAAGAAAGCTCCACAAATCAAACATTAGTTGAGGGAGGTTAACCGTATCAAGTAACACTCTTCAATGAGGAAGGTTGGTGAGCGTTATAATGTACACATGCCAAGGAAATGGCTGTTCTGAAAAGGAATGTTTCAGCCTTTAAGTCTATTATGGCTATTTTTAGAAAAAGGAAGTTATTTTTAGAGGATTCATGTTAAGAGTATGTAATATCCCTTCCTAAATTATTTTGTCACAGGTTTAATCTCCCACAATTTTGGATAACTTTTGGCGACTTTGGAACCCATCCAATTTTGACTTAAGGACTTAGGAGAGAAAGAGGCCAAATTATTTTGCTAGTGGAATGTTGGGGCCACCCACATGGGAAAAACACACTTAGCCAAGTGTGGAATTTGAATGACCTTGGAGGGGAAATTGAAAGGCTAGGAAGAGGGGCCCACATGGGGAGGAAGGCCCACTAAATTATAAATAGGAGGAGGTCATCTACTCAAAGGGTCTTTTGTTTATCAAACTCATTTTGTTGCTCGAGTTGCTTAGTCGGGTTACTAGCTGTTCAACACTGAGTTTTCCAATCGGGAAACTCAACCTTTCTTCAGGGGACTTCGAGTGCCACCATAGGAAGGCAAATCGTACCACCTTGGAGGAGAGCTGGAGGAATTTCGGGGCACATCTTTCAACCTTTGGTTCAGCTAGTTCGTGTTTCTGGACGACACAAGAAGGGAGCATGCAGGGATTGTTTTGGGGATCTTCCGGGCAGCTATTGCTAAGAGAATTTTGTTATTGGAGTTTTAGTGGAGGATCATCATTTTGGGGGAGTTTCAGAGCAGGAGATTGCTGCTAGTGGGTGGTTCGATTTGCAGCTTCTTGGGCCTGCGCAGAGGGCTTTCACTGGGCACATGTGGGAGCTTGGGGAATGAGATAGAGAGCTGGAGATTGTCAGAAGTAAGGGAAACCCTGGAGGGGAGCATCTCAGCCTTTGAGAGTGATTTAGAGGGCTTTTCCAGCAAGCTACAGGCAGGCTGTATTTCCTAGCACTTGGAGGAGGACGTGGTATTTGGAGGCCGAATTTTGGGGGTCAGAACTAGGCCAAACCCTTTCTGGGTTTTGGTTGAGGATCTTGAGACTAATTTTGTAGAATTTTCTGAGCATCGGAGGTGGGGTTTCCAACAGTTCCTTTCCAGTAGACAGTGTAGATTTCGGGGCAGCGCAAAGCATCTTTGGAGCATCAATTGTGTAGCATTTGGGTTGTTGTTTGATCACTTGAGTTTTGTCATGCTTGCCATTTATGCAAGCCCAGGTGCAATTCTTCCACACTATTGTACTTGCTCCAAGTGAATTAATAAAATGGCTCAGCTGGTTCTTACTTATGCTGTTTATATGGGTGTTTGGTGATTGTTTTGATTTTCTGGTGTTGAATTTGTTTTTGCTTTGCATATCACTATTTTTCCTAGTTAGGAACATACCGGTGGTGTCAGAGTCCAGATTCTGGCTTAGTCGTGGGGGATTTTCCTATGAGTGAGGAGGACCGACAAAATATTACTTACAGGAGGCAAGGTAATAGAGCAGGGAGAGGGTGCTATAGATCACTCCAGACATAGAGGACCGTGGGAAGGCAGTGGTAGCAGAAGACATGGGGGAGCCCAAGAGTAGAGAGGAGATTGCCTTTGATAGTCTCTTGAAGGCTCTGAGCGATTTGGCAAAGGGGTAAAAGGAGATGTTAGATGAGATCAAAATGCAGAATTGGGAGCAAAGCACTCACCAGGAGTTTCTATTTGTAGAGATTTCGGGGGCCTCACAACAATTTGATCATCTTTCACCCACTGCTCAACCTCCATCCTCTAGTGGGCCAGCTCGAGCCACACTACTTTCTTTCTTACCTTTGGCCAAGGTGAACCAGTTGGAGTTCGGGATCATTCACCTATGGGAGAGCATTTCACAGAGTGGCAGTCCATGGGAGTAGATTTCAGAGAGGCATTATCTTTCAGAGCTTTTGCCAGCTCAAGCAAGAATGAGAAGGGCAAAAATTATGGAGGCCAGGGCACACAAAACTATGAGTTGCAGTGTACTATTGGGAGGATGTACTTCCCTACATATGATGGCACGACCAAGTGCACAACTCGGCACTGGGTGGAGAAGTTGGACACTTATTTCCAGCTCAATAGGATGATGGAGGTGGAAGCCATTAAAATGGCTACACTACACTTGGAGGGAGAGGCACATGATTGGTGGTTTCATGGCTTGTCTACTCTAGGGCATGCCAACATGACTTCGTATGTGGATTTCGCTAGGAGAGTGGTGAAGTGTTTTGATTAGAGGGATTCAGAGGCTCACTTAAGGGAGCTGACCCGACTCAGACAAACGGGTCATCCAGAGCAATACATATCAGAGTTTCTGAGAGTCTTAGTCATGGTGTCGGATTTATCGGATGCTAGGAGGGTGTACACATTTATAAAGGGGTCGCTCGAGCCACTACATGGACTGGTGAAGTCATGCAGGCCCTCTACGCTACAGGAGGCCTTGACATGTGCTAGAGACCTGCAAGGGGGCATCTCCAAGACATGAGCACCTATTCCTACACACGCTCCCTACCATCAGAAGGGAAGTGATACTAAACTACCACCATAGAGAGCAGCCTAGGGACGTGGGCAGCTGGATGATGAGATTAGGACTAGGAGGGACCTCAGGAGGAGGAAACTGTGCTTCATTTGTCGGGGGCCCTGGGCACCAGGTCATCGATGCACAGTTGGCAAAGTCCATTATATTGAGGTCTTTTCGGATAGTGATCAGGAGCAAGATGTGGAGCTGGAGTGTGGTGGGGGAGACAGTGAGAGTCCGACAGAGAGGGGACCACCACCACATGGGGGAGCATCTTTTGCACCATTCGGGGGAGTCCTTGCTTCCTTATGCGGGGTCCCCAAATTTCTGACGATGAGGATTAGAGGCACAGTGCAGGGGCAACGTGTCTTAGTCCTTGTAGACAATGGGGCTAGCCATAACTTCATTGATGCTCAGATGCTTCAGAGGAGGGGCATCACCATGACAGAGTTTGAGGGTTTTTCAGTTTTGGTGCCAGGGGACCGGACAATGCAGTGCACTCAGTATGTTCCCACCTTGACAGTAACCATGGAGAACTACTCAATGATAGACCATTTCTTCGTGGTGGACGTACCAGACACCAACGTGGTGATGGGTGTCCAGTGGCTATACTCCCTTGGCTAAGTCAACATCGATTGGAGGAAGCTAGATATGGAGTTCACCGGGCTGGATGGCAAGCTGGTGGTCTTTAGAGGCATGCACTCGTACCCTCTACAGACAGTTTCGACACATCGGATGGAGGCATATTTGTGTTCGATTTTGGTAGCATCGGAGGTGCTCTCGCCTTGAAAATTGGTGGAGAGGCTAAGGCACATGAGTTCTAAAGAACCCATAAACCGTTTGGTGAAATTCCACCCGGATTGTATTTTATTAAAATAATTATGGGGCTCTTAAGTCTAAACTTAGGGAAATTAAAATATTAATGGGTACTAATCAAAATATGGGTGAGAATGATCTAGAAGGCGCATCAAGTCATGTTTTAATCTTAGTCGTTGATTAGAGACTTAATTTCGGCTGTTGAAGGCTCAATAGGAAAAGTATAAAATGGAGGCTTGGGGTACATTTGGAAAGGCACAAAGAGAGATTGAGGAAATCAATTTTTTGAGGTGAGAAGTTCTCAAGAGGGAAATCGATTGGGGAGATCTTGCAGTTGAGGGGTAGGGATAGTAGCTTCCGGAGAGAGATTCTCAGCTAGAAATACATCAGTGGAGAGAGGTAGTAAGTGATCTAGAGGCCTTGATGTAGAGGCTGACATTGGGCCAGAAGGGCCATGTAGAAGTGACGCAGACGCAGAGAGAGGAAGTCAAAAATCAGAGCAAGGGTCAGTTTCAGCAGCTGGAAGTCGGGGTGTGAGACTGGGAGGTTAAGTGCAAAGACTCTGGGCTTCTGATCGAATTCTGAGCTGGTTGACACAGTGCCTGCAAGGGTTGATGCTGGGACAACATAGAGGCAGCACAGAGCTAGCGTAGTGCCTATCGGGGGCATCTCAATCAGTAACTGGAACAACTGGGACTTTCCTCAATGATTGTGTGAGGTAACTCACAAAGCTTATGCCCATATTTCTCTCTGTAATTGAATAATTGTATTCAGTGATATATTCAGATTTTGCTACTGCATAATAATGAAACCCTTAGAACTGCTACACCGGTTTTCCCGCATTGGGTTTTTGTGGGGATTATTGTGTCCAAAAATAAGTGTGTCCTATTTATCTTGTTCTTTGCTCTATTTTTTGTTTCATGAGATCAAATATTTAATTAGTGTAGGCTGCAGAAGTAATTTGCTTTAGTATTCAGAAGAAGAACTTGATGAATGTAATTTAAAAATCAAGTAGCTGAAGTAGATTCAGATTTGCTGCAGTAGTGGTTCCTTCAGAGTGTAGGAGTTTTCACATGGTATCGGAGCATTGATTTTGAAACAGGAAGAGCAGATTCGGTGCTGAGTAGTGAGGCTGAAAGTTGCACTTGGTAGCAATTCGAATCCCCTTGAAGGGATTGCGCAGTGCTTGCCGGGAAGTAGATCCGAGGAAATCTCTCTCTGAGTGAGACGACAAAGAGGTACAA
Organism: Pinus taeda; assembly: GCA_000404065.3. NCBI lineage: Eukaryota > Viridiplantae > Streptophyta > Pinopsida > Pinales > Pinaceae > Pinus > Pinus taeda. The sequence goes on along the minus strand of APFE031136531.1, from coordinate 49,318 downwards.
TTTCCAGTTTGTGAATTTGCAGAGGCAGAGGGAGTGATGCAGAGCCTCAACGCAGTGCTTGAAGGGCGCAGTTCCTATCGGGGCAGAGATCCACTAGAAAAGAACGAAGACACATAGAAGGAGAATTTTCTTCTCAGAGAACTTTCCGCTAGAAAGTTCAAATTTCTCACTTGCTGAGAAGTTGAGTAGTGCTAGGCAGTGACTAGAGGATTCAGTTTGACAGTTGGGTGAGATGGCATTGCATGGGCTTAGAGATCAGGACAGGTTGGACAGAGCCTCTAACTATGTCATATGGAAGACTAGAATCTTAGTTGTTCTGGAGGAATATGATCTCGAGGCCTGCATCAAAAGTGTTGTAGCTGTTCCTACTAACAAAAATCAAAAGAAGAAATACAAAGCCGAGCAGGTGAAGGAAGAGGCTCATTCTTGATGGAGTTCGAGATCACATGGTCTCACACTTGCAGGGCAAGGATATAGCCCGAGAGATGTGGGAAGCCTTGTCTTCTCTATATGAAGGCTCTTTCGAACAATAGAAGACGTATTTGGAGTAGAAGTTGCAATAGACTTTGATGTAGAAAGGAGAATGGGTGAACCTCTATCTTCAGCATCTTCAGGACACTAGAGACCAGCTTGCTGTAGTGGGGTCCACTCCTCAGCCAATCGCAATGGTAAGGATAGCCCTGAATGGAGTCTCGGATGAAGGGCAAGTTTTTGTCCAAAGCATATTGGGCAGGGAAAAACTACCTTCATGGGAGGAGATGTGGGCGACTCTTCAACAGGAGTTAAGGAGGGGCCTAGTGAAGATCAACCTTAGTGGCAATAGTGGGAGTGGCACAAAGATGAAGGAAGAGGAGGAGAACGCAACTCTAGCATCGAAGGGACAGTAGAAGCCAAAGCAAAAGAAGGACATTTTGAAGGTGGAATGTTTTAGTTGTGAGGAGATGGGCCACTATGCATCCCAGTGTCCTTTGAAGAAAAAGGACAAGGATGAGAAACATGATCCTAAGGCTGCTTCAACAAAGATTGATGAGGATGAGCTTGCCATGAGTGCCCACGCATCTCTAGGCGGGAGATGGGGCGATATTGAGGTGTAGTCAAGAGGACTACAAGTGGGCAGGATCTTTGGGGAGTCCACCTTGGATCAATTCCTTGCTACGGGAGCCCAATACTCAGTAGTAGTGAGGTGAACTTAGTGTCAAATAATGTAGTGGAGTGTTTGGAGGATAGATGCAGTAGCTGGGGACCAGAGACTGATCAACACAGCGCAAGGTTGGTAGCAATGCATTTGGCACAGTGCAGGAGTTCCAGTCCCTTTGCTTCTTCAGTGGTGCTGGTGAAGAGGAAGGATGGAACCTTGTGGATGGGCATCAATTATAGAGCACTCAATAAGAAGACGTTGAAGAAGCGATACCCCATACCATGCATCGATGAGTTGATGGATGATCTTAGAGGAGCAAAGTACTTCTCTAAGATAGATCTGTGTTCGGGGTACCATCAGATTAGGGTGAGGGATCAGGACATCCCTAAGACGACCTTTAGATGTTATTATGGGCATTTCAAGTTTTTGGTCATGCCCCTTGGGGGGGACCAGAGACTGATCAACGCAGAGCAAGGTTGGTAGCAATGCATTTGGCACAGTGCAGGAGTTACAGTCCCTTTGCTTCTTCAGTGATGCGGGTGAAGAGGAAGGATGGAACCTTGCAAATGTGCATCAATTACAAAGCACTCAATAAGAAGACGTTGAAGAAGCGATACTCCATACCACGCATTGATGAGTTGATGGATGATCTTAGAGGAGCGAAGTACTTCTCTAAGATAGATCTGTGCTTGGGGTACCATCAGATCAAGGTGAGGGATCAGGACATCCCTAAGACGACATTTAGATGTCATTATGGGCATTTCAAGTTTTTGGTCATGCCCCTTGGGTTGACCAACGCACCTGTCACCTTCCAATCATGTATAAACCATGTGTTTCGGGGCCAGTTGAGGAGATTTGTATTGGTGTTTTTTATGACATTTTGATCTATAGCAGGACTTGGGAGGAGCACCTACAACCCCTGGAGGTGGTGTTGCGTATTTTGGAGGAACAACAGTTTTATGCCAAACTGTCAAAATGTGAGTTTGGCCTAACTAAGATGCTCTACTTGGGGCACATCATTGGCGTAGATGGGGTGAAGGTGCATGAGGAGAAGATATGAGCTATTCGAGACTGGCCGGTGCCTAGAGATGTGACAGCACTGAGTGGGTTCTTGGGCATCTGCACCTATTACCGGAAGTTTGTCAAAGGGTTCTTGTTGTTGGTAGCACTCGTCACATACTTGACCAAGAAGGGGGATTTTGCATGGACAGATGGAACCCAGTCAACTTTTGATCGCCTCAAGAAGGTGATGAGTAGTTGTCTAGTGTTGGTACTCTCAGATTTTACTCGGCCATTCACTGTGGAGTGTGATGCATCTAGAGAGGGGATTGGGGCAATATTATCTCAGGATGGACATTCCATTGCTTTTGGGCGCCGGAAGCTCCTGCCCCATGAGAAGTCGTATTCTATATATGACAATGAGATGTTGGCCATCATGCATGCATTGGCCAAATTTTGACAATACTTGGTGGGTAACCGATTCCGGGTGAAGACAGATCACAATAGTCTTCACCATTTCATGGGGCAGCAAGGCCTCAATGATAGACAACAGAGATGGGTCAACAAGGTGCAGGCCTATGATTTTGATATCGGGTATGTGCGGGGGAAGCACAATGTAGTGGCCGATGCATTATCCAAGAGACCTGCAAGCCTCTCACTCATGAGCATTTGTCATGATTGGAAGGCCCAGTTATTGGTAGAATATTCTAAAGATTGAGGAGCATGTGAGATCTTGGAGGGGACACATACAGATGAGCGCTATCAGGTGATGGCCGAGGTCATGGGGTGAATATTTTTGGTACTAGGCTCGTAGTTGAGGGAGAGGGTACTCAATGCAGCACACGACTTGCCATTATCAGGGCATCAGGGGTTCAAGAAGACATACGTGGTAGTCAGAGAGCGCTTCACTTGGAAGGGCCTCAAGGGGGATGTGCTTAGGTACGTATAGGAGTGTGAGGCATGCCAGAGGAATAAAGGGGAGTTGACCCATCCAGCAGGATTGTTGCAGCCACTTCCCATTCTTGAGGGGAAATGGGAGAGTATCTCCATGGATTTCATCACAGGGCTTCCCACAGTGCAGGGCAAGGATTGTATCTATGTGGTGGTTGACCGACTGACCAAATATGCCCATTTCTATGCCATTTTGACCCTATACTCAGCCTCACAGGTTGCAGAGTTGTTCTTCAGAGAGGTTTTCTATTTGCATGGACTCCCTAAGAACATAGTGATTTTCAAGGATAGCAGGTTTATGGGAGGATTCTGGCAGGAGCTCTTCAAATTAGTGGGTACTGAGCTCACCCTGAGCACGAGCTACCACCCTCAGATAGATGGCCAGACCGAGTGAGTTAACTAGTGGTTGGAGGGGTATGACAGGAACTATGTGATTGGGTAGCAAAGGTCATGGATTTGATCGCTGCACTTGGGCGAATATTGCTACAACACCGCCCATCACATGTTCATTGGTATGTCACCTTTTTGGGCTTTGTATGGTTATGATGCATTATCTTTCGTTGACATTGTTTTTGGAGACAACCGGGCCCCAAAGGCCAAAGATTGGATCATGGAGAGCCAAGAAATTCTCAAGGCTCTCAAGGACAACTTAGTGGCAACACAAAATCAACAAAAGATGTATGCTAATAGGCATCAGATTAAGAGTCATTTTGAGGTGGGGGACTTGGTGTATCTACGGTTACAGCCTTATAGACAGTCTACCTTGAAGCAGAAAGGTGCCGAGAAGCTACAAGTGCGTTTGTATGGGTCGTATAGGGTGGTTAGGAGAGTTGGAGAGGTGGCCTACGAGCTGGAGCTTCCCTAGTGGAGCAAGATTCACAACATCTTCCAAATTTCATGCCTCAAGAAGGTGTTGGGACAACAACTGTATAGTTATCCCCGCTAGATGATGAGGGGCATTTGGTTTTGGAACCGGAGGCCATTCTAGAGACTCGGGAGAGGAAGCTAAGGAGCAGGACTATCGGGGAATTTTTGGTGCGTTGGAACAACTTGCCAGATGAGGATGCCACCTAGGAAGGTGAGCACATTTTGGAGCATCCATCGTTGAAGTTGCTTGAGGGCAAGTAACATTTGGGAGGGGAGGACTATAATGTCCCTTCATAAATTATTTTTTCATAGGTTTAATCTTCCACAATTTTGGATAACTTTTGGTGACTTTGGAACCCAACCAATTTTGACTTAAGGACTTAGGAGAGAAAGAGGCCTAATTATTTTGTTAGTGGAATGTGGGGGCCATCCACATGGGAAAAACGCATTTGGCCCAGTGTGGAATTTGAATGGCCTTGGAGGGGAAATCGAAAGGCTAGGAAGAGGGGCGCACATTGGGAGGAAGGCGAAGAGCTCATCTACTCAAGGGGTCTTTTGTCTATCAAACTCATTTTGTTTCTCGAGCTGCTTAGTCGGGTTACTAGCTGTTCAGCGCCAAGTTTTCCAAGCGGAAAACTCAACCTTTCTTCGGGGGATTTCGAGTGCCACCCTAGGAAGGAAAATCGCACCACCTTGGAGGTGAGCTGGAGGAATTTTAGAGCACATCTTTCAGCCTTTGGCTTAGCTAGTGCGTGTTTTTGAAGGACGCAGGAAGGGAGCACACATGGATTGTTTCTGGGATCTTCCAGGTAGCAATTGCCAGGCAAATTTTGGTATTGGAGTTTCAGTGGAGGATCAACATTTTGGGGGAGTTTCAGAGTAGGAGATTGCTGCTAGTGGGCAGTTCGATTTGTAGCTTCTTGGGCCTGCGTAGAAGGCTTTAACTAGGCACATGTGGGAGCTTGGGGAATGAGTTAGAGAGCTGGAGATTGTCGAGAGAAGTAAGGGAAACCTTGGAGGGGAGCATCTCAACCTTTGGGAGTGATTTGGAGGGCTTTTCCAGCATGTTACAGGCAGACCGTATTTCTTAGCACTTGGAGGAGGACGTGGTATTTGGAGGCCGAATTTCGGGGGTTAGAACTAGACCAAACCCTTTCTGGGTTTTGGTGGGTTTTGGTTGAGGAGCTTGAGACTAATTTTGCAGAATTTTCTAGGCACTAGAGTTGGGGTTCCCAATAGATCCTTTCCACCAGATAATGTAGATTTCTGGCGCAAAGCATCTTTGGAGCAACAGTTGTGTAGCATTTGGGCTGTTGTTTGATCACCGGGTTTTGTCATGCTTGCCATTTAGCCAAGCCCAGGTGCACTTCTTCCACACTATTGTACTTGCTCCAAGTGAATTAATAAAATGGTTCAGCTCGTTCTTACTTATGGTGTTTATATGGGTGTTTGCTGATTGTTTCGATTTTCTAGTGTTGAATTTGTTTTTTCTTTGCATATCACAATTTTTCCTAGTTAGGAACATTACAATGCTACAAACATGATGATGATACATGGCATATAAAATCCCTTGACATGGTCAAAGTCATAAAGGAAAAGGGAGTGCTTTAACAGTGGAAAATACACTTGGCACTGTCACTCACCAAAAAGTGTTGGAAAATTAGAAAGGAAGTAAAGATTTTCGAAAGGAAGTAAAGATTTTCTTGATCTTGAAAATTAGTTGTGATGTTTCTTATTATTATGATTCTTGATATCTCCTTTCTTTAGTTCATCAAGTGATTACCAAAAGTAGCAACACATAAAACAATAGACCCCAGATGTAGGCACCTGTCAGGGCAAAACCCTCCTCGAGGGGAAAACCCAGTCAAGATAATTCTTCGTTTCAATAGTATGCTTTGAGACTCTTCACCCTAGACCAAGACCAGACCTTCCCTCCACACCAAGTCAGCCTCCCACAATTTCGACCTCTTCCCAGCGACTTTGACTATGCAACAACTTATGACAACTAGCAGCTTCCGTCAACAGTGAAACTTGGAAGATTTGATCTCCCACTTTAGGACATGAAATAGATAGCGAGAGACACCAAAATTTCAATTTTCCTTGTCTCCTTAGACTTCCCCAAACTCGCACTGACTTCGGTTTCCCGGCAATAGACTTTCCCAACTACAAGAGAATTTCGCACTTCTACCTGACAACAAGAGATTTTCACACTTCTTCCCAGCTACAAGAGAATTCGAACTTGATGAGAGAGTGATACTCCAAATGAATTCGATTTGCTTCCTTTTAGAGGCTTCTTGTGGGATCAAATAGGGTCCTTAGGCTGACTTGATGTTCCCTTAGGTCGACATGGTGTGGAGGTTTCATATTTCATATTTGACTCAATACTTGAACTTTTTACATGATCCAAAAGCCCAAGAAGGGTCTCTTTAAATATACAATAATTCCATAGACTCAAAATAAATCCTAGAAGTCCTCAATGGGGAATTTGACCTAATACATAGTGGCACAAGCATGAAACCCATGCTTTAATAGGTCATGTTGACCTCTACCGGTCAACTACCCATGCAGTACACCCCCTATTTTTTACAAAAAAAAGAGGCAGCACCTGATCAACATGTCCGTGCCATCCTCTAGTCATCAGCAGCTTGATCAATCGTTTCTGTAAACCCAGTCTGTATGTATTAATTGTAAATAATCCTAGCAGATGTGAGTCGTGTTGTAAATTGCCTAGGTGGACCTAACTTTCCTATGATAATCTATGTCCCGGAAGGTTTTTCGTCTCACCGATCCACGGATCGGCAGAGTTTTCCTTCAAACCTGACCCCAAAGCCGGGATACATTTTGTCAGTGGAATTTTGGAAAATCCTAGCGTGTTAACCTGCTAGATTATAGTTGTGTCGCAGAACTGGGTGTTTTGTGAGGGTCTATGTTAAAGGGTTTTTCTCCCTTGAGATGTAAATGGTTAAAGTCATGATGTAATGTGTCCTGAGGGTCGAAAAAATGTTTTAAATCCCCTCATGAGTCCTAAGTCCTAGGTCCTAGGTGATGTTTCCAAGGTCTTAGTTCGATGATCCATTTTTAAAATGAATTAAGAAATTAAAAAATGAATAAAAATCTACTAAAATAATAAAAATTAAAAAAACATAATAAATAAAAATTAAAAAAAACAAAATAATAAAATATATAAATATTAAATAATAAATAAAAAGTAAAAAAAAAAAAATTTAAAAATATAACAATAATTAATATGTTCAATCGATCGATTCGGATGGGATCGAAGAGAAATGTCTTGATCCTCATCAACGGTGCGATGATCATTTCCAACATGGATCCACTCGAACTAACCGTTGGGATCATTTCCTTATATATAAGGGTTTTTAGGAGGTCATTTCAGATCATCTGATCTGTGAGTCACACGAAGAAGCTCTCTTGTAAATCTGTTCCTGGTTAATAAAGAAGACTTTGGGGTCCATATTTTGCTGGTGTTACTCTCTTGAATGCTGTGAGATTGTTTAATTTTCTGCATATGTTATTTTCAGCTGTTAATAATAGCTTTTTTGTAGAGTATTGTGAGCACAGGTATCTTGTTCACTTACTAGGGTTTGGGTGCTGTTAGGGTTTCTGAAGTAATGGCAGGTATCTCCATTACCTCCTGAGATCTAGCAGCATTTTGCCCTCTTTACTGATGGTTGTTTTGAGCTGTGCAGAAAACATTTTCTGGAGGAAATTTTGTGGGCGTTCGGGGAAGTTCTTGGCTGAACCAGCCAACTCCCACAAGCATTTTTGCTGAGCCCAGCTGGATTTGATCCTAGGTCTATCATTCAGTTTATTTTTAAATTTGCATGAGAGATTTTTCTGAAGTTTTTCACAGTGAAAATCCGAAAATCAATATTTCTTTATTCGTGCTTACTGCCTAATCTGGCTATTAAAGAGCCACAAATCTGTAAATTAAGTTAGCTGCTCTAGGGTTTCAAGGTTTTGTTTTATGCAGTTTTCATTAGAGTTTTTCATTTTTTCTTGTGTCCACAGGCAGCAAAACCTGCAATCGATCTCCATCTGCCTTCCAGGGAACCCGCAAAACGCAGTAAGAAGACGTTTCAGTTTGGGGACAAAATCGAATTTCTTTTTTAGATCAAGTATCAGTGGCTGTCTGGTGCCAAATAAAGAAATCGACCACAGTCCACAGGTAAGTACAGTCATTTTTTGAGAGTGGGTATCGGTTCTGTTCGCCTGTAAAGCAAAACGCCATACGAACCAGGTGATTTTATCGGTCTCAGGTTGATTCTTCACGCACCCGCATCCTTTCTCTGCACGCTTGCTGTCTCTTACTATCTATTTTCAACCTGCGTGGCACTCCTCTCTTTCAGGCTGCTTCCTCCTGGACCCGCGCATCTCCATCAATCCCTTGCGATCATTCCCACGTTTCCAAAACGCCCCCGTCCAGCTCTGTCTCTAACCTTCCTCCTTCTCATGCATTTCGGTCCACGCAACTCCAGCTCTCACCGAAACCTTGCCGCTATTACACCTGCAAGATCAAACGCACAAATCAATTTCAAACGTAGTCTAAAAGAAAAAAATTTATAGCACAGGCCACATAAACTTCCAGGTGCGTGAGGATTCAGCTGAGGTCCGCCTGCCTGCCATCGAACGTTCGATTTCTCATCTATATCGTGGAGTCGGCTTTCACGCAGGTTATATCAAAGGCGTTTTTGTTATAAAGTCGTGGTTATATGGGTGTGCGTAGGGTTCGTTCTTTTTTTTTCTTTTCTTATTTGCCATAGGTTAACGTAGTTTTTAGTTGTTTTATTTTAATTTTTAGATTTTAATTTTTGTATAGTTTCGTTTTATAGATTTTTAAAAAAAAAAAATTTAAAATTTAAAATGTTTAGGTTTTGACTTAGTTCTGTTTTATTTTTTTTAAAATAGATTTTTTTTAGGATTTTAATGTTTTAGATTTTAATCAGTTTTAGATTTAAGTTTTTAGTTTAAGATTATTTATAATTTGATTAGTTTTGTTTTTTATTTTTTATTTTTTTTTAAGCTTAGGTTTTCATTTAATGTTTTGTTCAGAATTTTCTTAGGTTTTATTTTAATTAAGTTTCATTTTTAGATTTTCGTTTAAATAAAGAATTTAAAAGTTAGGGTTTGAGATTTTATTTTTTTTAGGATTAGTTTAGATTAAAAATAAATTTTGTTTTATTTGTTTTAAATAACTAAAAAATCATAAAAAGTATAAAATGAAAAATCAAATAAATTTTTTTTAGGACTTAGGATTAAATTTTAAATTTTGTTTTGAGTTAAAATTTTGTCAAAAAAGGCTGTAAAAATTCATCGTGGAAATTCATTTTTGCTAGATTTCAGTTGTTGTTCAATTATTATCTTTCACGCTGAGATCTGAGCTTTTAAGGCGAGACACGAATTTGATATCTGGTTCTTGTGGTGGTTCAAGCATTTATCTTGTCGAAGTTTTCAGTTGCTGAATGTCGTCCTAGCTGATGATAAATGATTATGTTCACGTTTCATGTTTTCTACATCATTTAACAAGTAATCATTTTAGGCACTGGTCTGCTGAAATCGAATTTATCTAGTGTGTGTCTTATCGTGTCTCGTGTCTCCCAACCAGCTGGTCGACAGTTGGTCTTCATCATCTCACAGGGTCTACCCCCCTTAGCCGCGGGAGACTGGCTTAAACGGAGGGATCGGGGATCGGAGTGACAGCCCCCGGTCTGAGCGTTGTCGTGTCAATCTGCGCGACAACAGGTACCATTGTCAAAATGAGGGGAATTTATATGGTAGTTTCCCCTAGGATATATTACCTTGAAAAAAAAACACCTTGATTGACTATTACAATAAACACTTAAACCCTATGTTTAAAAGGGGAGTGTAATTTCTAAATGGACTGGCACCTCCACCACCAATGTACCACATGTTCCTTCACCCCCATTTTTTGTTAAGCCAAGTAACAATGTCAAGGGTGTGCCTCACCATATCATAAATATCACTAGTCACATAAATGTAGAGGGGCTTCCAATTCCTCCATCTCTAGGTCGTCCAAAATAGTCCTCACCCATTAAAAAGATAACAAGCAAAGTTCATGTGACAAACACACTAAAGCAAATTTGTTTGAACCAGTCTATTCTTGGGCCTGATTAAAAGTAATGCTAGGTATACCATTGATCATGCTCTTGAACCCACAAAACGCTCCAAAAATACAAACCTATTTTTGCCAATATTTTTCTAGCACATCTAGAAGAAAGACTAGCATGTCCATTAAGGGATTAAAAGGTTCAAATCAAAGCACCCTGTATGGCCAAAATTAGTAAAGATTCCAAGTTGATTTTGGAGAAGATAAAGTACTGAAATAGGAATGTTTATTTAACTCCATGAATTGATGAGTCTAATTGCTCATTTGTTCTCAAAACAAACATCTTGAACATGCAAAAAATTATCTTTAAATGCAACACATGACCTGGTTCCTTGAAGTATGTGCCAAAATATAACCTCAACATCAGTGCCCAAATATCAACCTTTGTCTGTTGAAACTAAATACACTTTAGATTATTCTTGATCTCCATAAAGTGCCTTGTTACCACTCAAACTAGCAGGGGACCTAAAGAGGATCCTTAAAGGGAAAATGCTAGGCCAAGGGCAATAAATGGAGACTTATCCCACTGTCACCTTAGCTAAGGCTCCCTTCTATTTACGGACTTTCACCAATGGGAAGAGACCCGGTATATTATGGAGTCACCGATGAAGGATAAGTAAATGAAATGATATGGGTGACCCGACAATTCCTTTCCTAGAAGAGTTAGAAGGATAAGGCATGCTTGCTTCCTAAGCAAGTACAATGACTTCTAGGGAAAGGAAAGGAGGATTGAAGGGTCAGGTTTATGGGATATGACTTATGAAGGAACTTACCAATCCCTAAAATCCTTATTATAATTGGTATCTCGGATGGTTCTTGAAGAATTATCTTTTTAAAGGAATGGGACCATATGGGACCAAGTTGACCCGGTCTAGGATAGGGGGAAATGAGTATAGAAACCAATGATGTTCTTACCCTAGACGAGGTGGGGGAAAGGATCAAAGAAATCATTTTCACTTGAAGGTGTTGATTTGATCCTATGAGGTACTAGCCTTGGGGATGCTAAGGCAAAGTTTGATCTCGGAGCTAGGGCTTGGCTTTTCTCCCAAATCCACCGTCGGAATGGCTTCAAAATTGGAGGAGACCTTGGGGAAACACCAGCACAGGAGACCCTAGGAGATCAAACATTTTGGACAACTAGCTTATCGAGAAATCGATGCCCTAGGTGCCCCACCTTGGCTAGACCTGGAAGAAGGTGAAAAAATGTGATTTTTGGTGACCACCTTTGGTAGACCATTGCCTTAGTCTTTGGGAGAATGAAGTCAATGAATATGAGTAGGATTTCTTAGTCAAGGAGGCCTCAAGACCACTTTGCTAGCCTTTTAGGTCAAGGAGAAACAATCTTGCAACTTTTATACTTCGATGCACAAAGGGAATAGCTTATCAAGGTCAAATTCTTTGATAGAATTACCCCTAGGAGATTACGTTCATATTACATGGCCCATACATTGAGAGATGCTATAATAGAGACAATTCCACAATTTTAAGCAGTAAATGCATGCAACAATTATCCCTAGAATAACGAAAATCCCAGTCCAATGTATATGACAAAGTAAAACAAGAATAAAATTAAAAGAATGTACTTACATGTAACAGACCATATAAAACCATTCACAATTGACAAGAGAGAAGCTTGACGAGAAGATACACCAATATCCACACATTAAAAATTCATCCATAAAGCTCCAATTCATCCTCTAGAAAAAGTGTGAAAATCTCAAGAGAGAGAAAAGATCCAATCCAAAGTGATGATGAGCAAATGAGTTCATCTCACTTGTATTTATACACAACTTAGGAGTTCGAAGTAGCCTCCTTTGCCTACATAAGCCCCAAAAATAAAATAATGTTCTAATAATTCAACTTTTGGTGACAAGCCCACCAAACTAGTGCATAAATGAGAAAGTAAGCCTATCTAGAGGTCAAATAATAATATATGCATGTCGTAGGGCCGTCTACGAGGCCTAATGAGGTTCATGGATGCCATAATGAAGAATAGGACCCTCAAAAGCAGTGGACAAGGGGTTGGCCCCTTGTAAATAACCTGTGGTGCTCCAAATGACATGTGGGGGAACACAAGTATCCTCATGGGTCTCAAAACAAATTGAAGATGCTTGTAGATTGTCTGCAAGGGCTAGAATGACGGTGTAGGTGGTGCCACATCATCGTGCAAGGCCTGGATCATCTACCAAGTGTATGGTGTAAATCTGGGGCCAGCTGGGCATGATGGACCGGGTGCATCTTCCTCGTCCAATAAGTGAACCACAAGAAATCTCTGAATGGCTGTGGGGATCCATTGAGTGTTGTCTGTTGTTGTGGAGGCCCATGGCTCTCAACGCACACGCTACTAATGCCAATATAGCCCTCTGAAGGATTAAGACCCCGTATAGGGAGACCAAACCCAAAATGGAGACCATCCACAATCCTGCATGAGATCCAATGCGTCTCCTAGCCTTCCAGTACAACAAGTCATTAGAGAAATTGAGTAAACGAGCTTACCAAATCATGGAACACAAGTGAGGACTTCATAATGGCATGCCCTTCCATAATGGGCTTCGGGATGTGCCAATGTCTCCTAAACTCCAAATGGGGTTAACCAATAATCCTATTAGGTGGTTTCTACTTCTAAATGGGATGATATAGTCAGGCTACATCCTTCAAAAGGCAGTGGCATGTGACAAATAGGTGAATGAAGTAGGGGATGAGAAGGGGCAACCCTAGATCACATGTTGTAGTACAAGGGTAGCTAATAAGAGGAAAGCCCACACTTGGGTTGATAATGTATATGAGGGAGAAATTGTAGTACATGAGGTGCCACAGCCTTGATTTTTCCACCCTTCTTTATATGCCATTTGCCTTTTTATGGTTTTCTTTAGTTAACTGCTCGGGGCTCAAGGGGCGAGAGCATGATGTATAAGATATAGAAGTGAATACACCCTTTTAATGGTGGGGTGGTTCATTTCTCACCAGGGGTTCGGACAATCATGGGTTCCTATATGATGAAGGAGGTTCATAGAACCTGTAGGAACCAGGGTGATGGCCATGATGATCGGGTAGAGCTCATGTATTGGATTTTGCCCACATGATAAATGTGTTTGCCCTGACCATCTTTTGCATTGTGTGGTACATTTTCCTATTGAATGTAGCCATGTATGCTTTTATCTTTCTTTTTAGCTGCATCAACCTCCGGGCTTCATTCAAGACCATGACCCAAGGTGTGGGCAAAGGTAAGGGGCATGCTAACCCTGTGTGGACCCAGTGGAGGAATGTGGACCCAGGTGGGAGAAATGATGAATAGGGTAATAATGAATAGAAGGAGGGTCATATAAGCGGATAAGGGAGCAGGACCACACAACCAAAACCGAGGTTTCCCATGCAATACCATCCCTAAAACCAAATGGTCAGTAAAAGAGATCACATGGGACTAGTATGCAAGGTTAATATCCAAAAGGGGTCTAAGGGACAAGGGCACAGACCTAACCCATTCTTTCCGCCAAATCCCCCAATTAATCCATCCCCAAAAGTGTCCATGATAAGCAAACTATACTCAACTACCAAATGACAAGGCATACATTTAGGTTCAGGAAGCCCACCTTCAAACATATGAACATGGCAGATGGGCGAGGGACCACATGGTTGGCTCAGGTGGCGGAGAAATGGCACAATGAGATAGCTGGTGGTTGTTGGCTGAGGACCATCTTGGAAAAAAAATATCTCCTAGGGATATCACCCACAAAATGGTGGGTAACCTCTGGCTCTAACTAGGACGTGATCTCTCAAAGAAGTGGGTGAAACTACTTGAACTAGAGGTCCAAGAACTCCAGCAATCTCTTGGTTACCATAGACCCGTCACCTGCACAGATCATACATGGAAAAGCATGAGGCAGCATGCTTTCGTCGTGTCTCATGTTGGCACATGCTATGTCAGGCCATAAAATCAACAGAAAAAATAAAATATGCAAAGATGCATCTATCTACCATGAGAAATTTATCATATTATTTTAGCTCTAGTGAGAAAATCAACATGCAATGCATCCTACCTTAACATGCATATGACGAAGATAGTAATAAGTGTAATTACAAAGCCAATGCAACCAACGTATCATCAAGTCAATACAAATATGCCTGCCTATATGATTATTCATGTGGCAAACCCCAAAGCAAATGCAAACCCAAACACATGGAGGATTTTGTGGGTAAGAGGTGGGAAAATATGATGCCCACACATGGGTGATTATGTGAGAAGAGGTAAGAAATGATGTAATCTAGTCCATGAGATCTTCTCTTGCAACCAAAATATAGAGATGTCAACAACCAAGCTCATAAACTTTCAATGGATGGCAACCTCCGACATATCACTTCCACCATTGTCCTTAGTATTTATGTCATGGTTTATGGCCTTCATTGGGTTATGATTAGCAAGAAAGGGAGGTCGACGAGATGGAGAAACACAAGGAGGTTGTGCATGATGATTACAATGGAGAGGGGAGACTATGGAGAGATCAAAACCTTGAGGGTGCGTCCAAGGAGGAAAAGTATAATCAATGATGGGATTTTCCTTAACACTATAACCGAGAGGGGGAAAGGGCTCACAATTACTTGAGATAATATGACCAGGGGTGAGGGAATCACTTGATGAAGACTCAAGATAATGACCCATAGGAAAAAGGGAGGAAGAAGTATTGTATTCAACGGGTTTTTCTTTCCCAAAATTATAATCTAAAGGCTTAAGTGATTTGAACATAGAATCATACTCTGGAGAAGTCGGAGCCTTATCAATTTCCTTAGTATCAAGGGTTGGGTCTCTCCTAAAAGGAAAATTTATCACTTCCAACTGCCCCTCTTTATGCAAAGGAAAATGAAGATTCTCCTTCCCAAGGGTATCAATGAGTATGTCATCATAAATAGTGCTTGAGGGGAAGGGAAGACCAATCTCATTATCGCCCTCTTTGTTGGTGTCATAAATGGGAGCACAATCAAATTAAGAACCAACAATTTCCCATTTCTCCTTTTCAATGTGGAAATAATCTTCAATATCATCTTCCAAGGGGCTAATGGGATCATTTTCTCAGGGTTTTCAAAATAGGATTCATCAGGAGTAATATCCTTGAGAAAGGTAAGGTTGGTCTCAATTTCGCTTTCCATAAACTCATCCTTCCTAGCACATGTGTCCTCAAAATCATCATTTTCATCATGTGGACCCAAGGAGGACTCGTCTTCTCGCTCATTACCTAGATTCTTAATGTCTTGATGATGCTCCATGAAGGCTTCCTATTGGATGCTTAATGCAAGGTGTACTTGAAAATGTCTAAGAAAGCCATCAACAAACTCTTCAATAGATGAGATACTCCTAGGTTCATGATCATGCAGCCATGCATTATGACAATCGAGAGATCCCATGAACAATAACATAATGACATCTTGGTGAACCACATTTTCCTTTGAAGTATGTGCATTAAATCTTTCTACATGGTCAATTGCAAAGAGTGGATCACCATCAAACACAGGCACCCCACGTACCATCCTTCCTGCGACATGATTATGATGCCCAGGGATGCTAGCAATGTCACAAATGGGAAATTTATCAAAGAAAGACAACCTATTTGAGGTATGGATAAAAAATATGTAGGAGTCGCCAGGGTGAAATTAAAGATGCCTAGAAAAATGCTTGCTTCACCCTATAAGGATTGACCTTAAAGTTCAATGAAGAACTAGGACTTCGGTCTTCCAATGGAGTCGCCAATAATGATATTTCAATATGTCGTATAGGGAACAAAACACACTTTTCGTGTCCCCGGAAACGGCGCCAAAATGTTACTGCTCAAACTAGCAGGGGACCTAAAGGGAAAATGCTAGGCCAAGGGAAACAAGTGGAGACTTAGCACATTGTCACCTCAGCTAAGGCTACTTTCGATTTACAGACTTTCACCAATGGGAGGAGACCCGGTATATTATGGAGTCACCAATGAAGGATAAGTCAATGAAATGATATGGAGTGACCCAAATAATCCCTTTCTTGGAAGAGCTAGAAGGATAAGGGTTGCTTGCTTCCTAAGCAAAGTACAATGTGTTCTAGGGAAAGGAAAGGAGGATTCAAGGGTTAGGTTTATGGGATATGACTTATGAAGAAACTTCCTAATCCCTAAAATCCTTATTATAATTGGTTTCTCGGATGGTTCTTGAAGAATTATCTTTTCAAAGGAATGGGACCATACGGGACCAAGTTGACCTAGTCTAGGATAGGGGAAATGAGTATAGCAACCAATGATGTTCTTGTTGAAGGAAGTGTAACTAGGTTCGATCTTCATAAATGTACTTTTGATATTTGTACTTATTCCAAAAAATAAATATTATTTTTATAATATATGTCAATGAGTTTCTTGCTCATTGAAATAGGTCTAGCACATGTTAAGTGCTATAGGTGAGTCAAGGAGTCAAAAGAAAATTTTGAAGACGTTAAGGGCATGTTACACCATGTATATAAATGTATTAGAGTCAAAAGGAATACCTCCAAGCAAAGTCAAAGTCATCTCCTTGCAACGAAAGCCTTCGAGTAGAAAAATGGTGAAGAAATAGAAAAGTCGGCCTCAAGTCTTCATGTCGGCCTCAAGTGGCTCAAAAGAAGGAGACAAACTCCTATATAAGGAACCATTAGATCTCCTCAACGAAGAATATTATCATCTCTGAAATCAGCGAGATAGAGGACAAGTAAAGGGTACCGAAAAGGAAAGTCTAAGGGTCTCCAAGTGCAGCGAAGAAGAAGGGAAGAAGAGCAAAGTTTTGGACTATTTCTAGGGCTAAAAACAGTCACACGTGCGAAGAAAAATGAGGATTGTATGCAGGTATAGCAGCAGTAACATAACAGTCAAGTATCCATCCTTGTTTGGGCTAGATCTTAGGCCTACAAGGCCTCTCACTCAATCGAAGAAGTCCTTCTCTCAAGCGAAGATAAAAAGAGCCTAAACTACAAGCTAACCTATCATACATGTGAGAATTTAGGGCTGCTGTATAGTCACATCAGTTTGCATATATATCTCAAGAAGTATTTTGTTGGAGCAAGAAAAGGGTGTCTCCATAAGCAAAGGACATCACCAAGAATTGAAGAAGGAACATCTCATCTAGAAGCTCACATAAGCAAGGTCTATCTCTAGACAAGAAACAAAGAAGAAGGTCAAAGTGCTAGGGAGCAAAGTGCAGGAAGAAGGAAGACTAAGTACCGGAGAACAAAGTGCAAAAAGGAGTAAGGACTTGACTTGTGCTTGGAGGACATCCTAGTCAAGGGTCTAGGGTTTGGCATTGATCAATAAAGAAGCTTCAATAAGAGAAACTTACCAAAGGGTTTTTCTCTCTAAGAAAGAGAGGTTTTGGCCCTGGCAGAGAGCCAACATTTGTGTTCCTGTCTTTATGTGTTTGGTAGCAGTTTGATGAAACACACACTCTAATAACAAGAAGAAGATCCAACTAAGATAATTGTAAAAGTGCTTCACAAATTGTTATCAAGTCAAGAAGAATCCTAATATACATACTAGCCCTTGATTTTTCAATAGTTCTTATACCCTAGACAAGGTGGGGGAAAGGATCAAAGAAAGAATTTTCACTTGAAGGTGTTGATTTGATCCTATGAGGTACTAGCCTTGGGGATGCTAAGGCAAAGTTTGATCCTAGAGCTAGGGCTTGGCTTTTCTCCCAACTCCACCGTCGAAATCACATAAAAATTGGAGGAGACCTTGGGGAAACACCAACGCAGGAGACCCTAGGAGATCGAACTTTTTGGAGGGCTAGCTTGTAGAGAAATTAATGCCCCAGTGCCCCAACCTAGCTAGACATGGAAGAAGGTGAAAGAATGTGATTTTTGGTGACCACCTTTGGTAAGACCAATGCCTTAGCTTTTGGGAGAATGGAGTCTATGAATATGAGTAGGATTTCTTGGTTTCCAGTCAAGGAGGCCTCAAGAACATTTTGCTAGCCTTCTAGGTCAAGGAGAAGCAATTTTGCAGATTTTATACTTCGATGCACAAAGGGAATAGCTTATCAACAACAAATTCTTTGATATAATTACCCCTAGGATATTTCATTCATATTACATGGCCAATATATTGAGAGATGCTATAATAGAGATAAAATTCCACAATTTTAAGCAGTAAATGCATGTAGCAATTACCCTTAGAACAATGAGAATCCCAATCCAATGTATATGACAAAGTAAAACAAGGATAACATTAAAAGCATGTACTTACATGTAACAAAACATATCCAACCATTCACAATTGACAAGAGAGAAGCTCCAAGAGAAGATAGACCAATATCGACACATCAAAATTCATCCATAAAGCTCCAATTCATCCTCTAGAAAAAGTGCAAAAATCTCAAGAGAGATAAGATAGATAGATAGATAATTTATTAATGTCCAACGGATGACCACAAAGTAGGTCAAAGGGACTGTCGGTTACAAAAAGGGGTCGTGCCCAGTAGGAGAACCAAATGGTTTCCTTATAAAGACAAATACTGAAAGAAAGATAGAAAATAAAAACGAGGCGGGTCGGGGAGAGCGTATGGAGCTCCGATCCCGGCCTCGCCGACTGAACTCTCGACTGTGTCGCAGGATTACTGGTGAAGAAGACCCTGGGGACGCGAATGTGGGAGTCCGATACTCCTAACATCCGAGGTCGAGAGAGGAGAACTGTGGGTAGTTCAGTAAGGTTTGCTGGTTTGAAATAGTGTTCACTGGTTGCCTCCCATTGTGTTGTTTTCGTGATCTAATGATCCTGGACTGCCTCACGGGGAGATGTCTGGCGCGGTTCTGCTGCTGGGTCCTCGTCGGCAAGGGGCTTCTCCTCTTAACTGAACGAGGGTTTACCGATATATGTGAGCTCGCCTGACCGGTATCTTCGCTGGTTGATCTCTTAACTCCTCGGGCTGAGGGAAGTGTACTGAGGAAAGAGGTGATCTGACGAGTAGTGTTGGGTTGGACGGGAGGCTGAAGGATATGCTCACGATGCTTAAGAGTCTCCTGGATGTAAAGTGCGACACATCTCTGGTCCGTGTAGTTGAAGAAGCTAGAAAGAGTATTTGGTCCTCTGAATAGACAATGAAAGCGACCTCTGATCTCATAATATATTGGACACCTGAAGATGAAGTGCCATTCGTTTTCCACCTCCTGTGTATGGCATAGCCGGCAAATCCTGTCAACTCTATCTATCTGGTGGTCTGTCTCTACCCGAAGC
>APFE031136529.1:59534-75892 GCA_000404065.3 Pinus taeda | reverse complement strand
GGGGCTGGCCAACTTTTCCTCTCAGATGTGGAGTCTTTACCTTGCACGATTTAAAACATGCAGAAAAAGAAGCCTTGAAAATTCAAGCTCTAAATCTTCCTATAATCCCAAACAGGCATATGACCCGAACAAATATGCATACGCCGCTCTAGAACATGCCAAATTATCAACATTTGAGCATAAAGAGGATATATTCGATGATATTTTTGCCTCAGCGGAATCAATTGGTCATGCTAAAGAGCTTTCCAGGACAAGATATAATGACGAAGGGTTATCTGAGTTTAATAAGCTCAAGGAACGGAGGTTGCAAACTCTACCCCTGGACTTAATAATGCCAACCCAAGCAGCATCTTCAAGCGAGCCTGGCCAGCAACAAAAGAAAGAACCCCCTGCCACACTGAAAACCAAAACCAATGAGCAGGAGGAACAACAGAAGAAAAACCAACAGGAAAAGCTGAGGAAAGAGCAGGCAGAGCATTTAAGGAAAGAACAAGAAGAACTCTTGAAGAAAGAAGCAGGCAGAAATGCGGCAGAAAGAACAGGAGCAACAAGAGAAGGAGAAACAGGAACAACTGTTCAAAGAGTCCCAGTCCACACAAAATACCACCGATACTAATAAGGGTGTTGTCACAGACCCTGAGCTGCAAAAGGAATGGCAACATTTTAGTACCATTATCGGTGGAGGAAAGGATTCACAGAATACTGAGACTCCTAAAAGCAGTAGCATACAGAAGGAAAATTCATCTCAGGCTTTGAGCACAGCCACCGGCCCACCCAAAACCATGAATGTGGAAATAATTCCAAAAGGTCCTAGCGACCAAATCACTCTCCAAGTAGAAGACATTCCTCCGTTGAACGTCTTTTACAACCCTAAGCATAGAGCCGTAGTAAAGCGACCGAGAAAGAGACAGAGGCTTGATCAACCTTCCCTCTTTCCTGAGCAATCACTCATGGGCAATGTAGTCTGGAGGGAGAAACTCGATCCCTCTGATGACCTGACGAAGTTGTCACAATATGCAGGAGCTTATTCGACTGCCACTATCGACAAGGCATCAGAGGTAACACTTCTCTTAAAGACTAAGGACCAGGAGATTTTCACACTTCAAACGGAATTAGCAGATGTCAGACAAAGGGTAATACAAGCTGAGCAGCAATTAGCAGAACGTCAACAAGAAACAGTGCGTGCAAGCGAACAGCTAGTGGAACAACAGAAAATAAATAGCCAATTGATACAGCAATGGGAGGAGGAGAAACAGAAGATCACCCAGGCAGCCATCCAGAGACAAAATGAGTTGACAGAGGCGTTGGAGCAACTAAAAACGGCAAATGAGCAATCTTTGAAGGCTAGGGATGAGCATATCGCTCAACTTGCAGCACAGTTAGAGACTACCAAGGGAGATGCGCAGATAAAAGAATTCCAAAAGGAGGCGATGATTATCAACAAGGTTCTTGTAGCGCAAGTTAAACTCTTGGCGCAATCCCTCTCTCAAGCGAAACCGCTCTGTGAGTTAGCTACAACTGTAAGTGAGCAGGTAGAAAAGGCTAGAGATGACTATGATCAAGCCGAAGAAGATATCACAAACTATCTTGAATGGCAAGATTCAAAGTCAGGAAAGGAAGCCAATTTGCCTAGGATACTGGAGGTCCATAAAAATATATTGTTTACAGAATGGAAAGCACAAGTATTAAAGGCAGAAAGGGCAGCATCAAGATGTGTATTAACTGCTGGTAATTTGGTTGATCTAGTAAATAATACTCTCTATCTAGCCAATATTATTTCTCAATGCACACCCGGGAAGATTACTACTGCAAACACATTGGAACAAACATGCTACCCTGATTT
The DNA here is from genome assembly GCA_000404065.3 of Pinus taeda. Taxonomy (NCBI): domain Eukaryota; kingdom Viridiplantae; phylum Streptophyta; class Pinopsida; order Pinales; family Pinaceae; genus Pinus; species Pinus taeda. The sequence continues at coordinate 74,049 of APFE031136529.1, read as the reverse complement.
AGAGAGAAAAGCAAGGTCAATTACCGGGATTGACACTTTAAACATAGAAGCATATTGGCGGTTTCTAATCAAGCCGCATGAACAACGATCTGCTCTCAAATGCCTAACCGATGCCGTTCAATGCATGATCCCCGACATCTAAGACTCCACCTACGATGCCCAGCTTAGTTCTCGGCTCAACAAACCTCCTGAAGTTGAGCCAATGCTCGCCATCAATCAACTCAGGTTCAAAGGGAAGGAGCCGACAGAATGATTCATCCTCCAGCTCCTCGGATTTCCAGCAAAAATAGCAACAAGAATTTATTGACATCAGCTTAGTTAGCTTTTCTGTTTTATAGATATTTAGATTAGCATAGTGTTTATAGACCCTTTCATGTATTTAGAAAGGGTCGTAAAATTTTTTATAAGACTTAACAGACTGAAGTTTGCACTATTGTGCTTCAGCCTCTATTCTTTTATGAAATTCGACCGCTTGCTTTTACTTTAACAAAGAAATTTCTTGATTCAATTGTGCACTACTGTCATTGATTTGAGAAATGTTTATGCGTTGAGGTAGAAGCTACACATAGCGATTCATATCGGGAGTGGCTTGCTATTCGAATGGTATTTCTATCTTTTGTTTGAATTCAGTCTGTGTATGTGAATTCGCTGTGTAATTATTTCCTGCTATCATTAATTGTATGCATGCGCAACAATAGGAAATCTTACTCATGCCACTATTGGATATTTATACGATATGCCTTATTTTTTAATCATGTATGCGTTGATGGTATGAACATTTAAAGTCTAGTAGTATCGCTTTAATCGCTGCGCCTAAGTATTTAGGTACAACAATCTTGAATGATTTAATATCTATGTCTTGAGAATGCAGTCATCTATATAATTGTATTTTTGGATATAGAACATCAAAAGCTACGCTTTAGAAGTTCAAATAGATTCCCGGGATAGTTTAATTTACTTATATTTCTGTCAATAGTTTTAGTCATCCACCTATCGCTACTGTTATCTACAAAGTATTCATTCATCCCATTTATCTATTTCTGGGAAACTGGTCCCATTACCCCCAGTCGGAGCCACTACCCCAAACGGAAAAGGAGCTGTACTAAGGTTTGGACCGGGTGGTTTCCCCCAATGTTGGTGCAGCGATTTTCGAGGCATCAACAGGTGGGCAACCCTTTATGACTCTTGACACCTTCATACTCTGTGACCACAAAATGTGGAGACTTTAAAACTTTATTACAAAATTGTCCCAAAACATGGGCTTTTAGCCCCAAAATTACTCTTGGGGCAACCCGTTGCCAACAAAGGTTTACTCAATTTTGAATATGTTGCAAGTAGAATTAGCTGGAAAAGTAGTGTAAGTATAAGTAAAATTTATAGAGGAACCTTTGGATTATAACCTTTTATTCAATTGCACATGGATTTATTCAACGGTTTCTCTTGTTTCAACCTACTTAAGGATGGTAGCTTTCCCTCACCACGAGGGGCATCATGGTTGTTGACCAACTTACCTCTTTTGCCAATAATTTTCACACTAATGGAAGCGTACCTCTTGTTGGAGAATCCCCACCACCTTACAAACATGTCAGATTAATACTACTTTAGAAAATTTCATTGATGGGACATTTTTCCCTTCCTCCTACTAACATTCCAAATCCAGTTTCCTTCATCAATATGCTTTCTTCTAGTATTATTGCAACCGATCCTTTGATAGTTCCAGATACCTATAATAATGATGTGTTTGGTGACCACATGTTGCTCAACCTTGTTGAGCTCAAATATGAAAATATCATTCAACATGTTCAATACATTCTTCTTTCTGCTCCCCAATAGATTCAGTATATCAGATTATATTCATCTTCTATTTTTTTCTCTAGTACATTATCTATTGTTGAAAGCATCATGGAAATCATGATGTCAAATGATGTGTCATGGGATGATAATCATCACCATTCCTCCTTACCTGAGACCTCTAAGGACAAACTTGGAGATATTTACTCACTGAATATCATTGAGATATCTACGAATTCCCTATTTATCAACAATTCCAATTCAGAGAAGACTTTATCAAATATTGAAGTGACTGTTTCTCTTGATATTTTGATTAAACCTGGAATTGTTGAGAATGTACATATTGCTCCATCTTATTCTCCTAATGAGATCAAGATCTATAAAGCCATTTTCCTAGAATTCTTAGATATTCTTTCTTGGTCATGCAAAGATATGTCAGGTATTGATGCAAATATCATTGTACATGAAATCAAAATGTATTTGGATATGATGCCAGTTTGAAAATGCTTGCATCTAGTTCATCCTAAGAAGGTTGCTACCATCAAAGCAGAGGTTGAAAAACTTCTATGGGTTGTTTTGATTTACCTAGTTCCTTTTACTAATTAGGTCTCAAACATTATTCTTGTCATGAAAGAACAAGGTACGATTTGTGTTTGTGTTGATTATCAAGATATGAATCATGCTCATCCTAAGGACAATTATCCAACTCCATTTATCGACTAAATGTTTGATGATTATGCCAAAAGAGAAGTTTTTTAATTTATGGATGGTTTTTTTGGCTACAACCAAACCAACATACTCGCATCAGACCAACATAAAATTTCATTTTTTTGTCCATGGGGCACATTACCCTATTGTAAGCTCTCTTTCGGTTTGAAAAATGCTGGTACAACTTTCTAGAGGTCTACGAATTATGCCTACCATGGTATTAAGCACATAGTAAAACCCTATTTGGATGCCTTACATGCCCATTCAAAACGTCGTGAAGATCACTTGAATGTGCGCCAACATCTAACATGGAACACAAATTATAACCTTTGCTCCTACTTGTAAGAACAATGTGGGCCAATAAAATTCTGCCCTTAATATCTTATATGTTGTTTCTCTCTAAGCATAATGTCCTCCACAAAATCTTGTATGAAACTGATCAATGGTTGCTTCAGTTTCTGTTTCTGTTAAACATAATAACAAAATATTTAGTGTGTCCTTCCAATATATATTTGCATTCATGATACATTATTTGACTTCTTTCAATTTGAGAGTTCTACATTCACTTTTAAAAAATGATGTTGGACATTCAAAATGGATCAAGAATTTTACAGTATCTTGATGCCAATTTGAAGAAAGAAATTTCTCATCAATGTGTAGAGAAATGGTCTGATCTGAAGGTATTTTTTCTTCTAGATTCTTTTCTTCAGGATGGTGAGGAGTTTCTTGTAGATTCTCTTCATTCAAATTTTGGAAAGGTTCTTGTGGATTCTCCCTTTCTGCATAAACAGAAGGTTCTTGTGGATTCTCTTGTATTTCCAAAATAGAGTTAAGGCCCAACACTTTACAGTTGGATTCAGCTAGAAGCTTAGCTAATCCTTGACCCTTAACTAGATTTGTGGTTTTTATAGTTAGATCAAACTCTAGTATTTAAGTGATCCATCTACCTCTCTTCCCATCTATGTCTGGTTGTGTTAAAATAATTTTTCAGCATTGTTAGGAACATAAGAAGTAATATGTGAATGTAGGACATTCATCCTGAATGATTTCAGGGAATGTATAAGGGCATAAGATTTCTTCTCAATTATGTCATAATTGAACTTGACATCTCTCATAACCTTACTAAAAAGGGCTATAGGTTGGTCATCGGAATCTTCATTATTTTGTAATAAAACAACAGCAAGGGTTGTTTCAGAGGCAAAGGAAAATATAGTGAATGGCTTGGTGTAATCAGGACTAGCCAAGGTTGGGGCTTTAGAGATAGCCTTCTTGATTTGTTCAAATGCATACTTGGAAGATACAGTCCTTTTAAATTCATGATCATTTTGGAGCATATCACTTACATCTTTCACAATTTCAGTATAATTTTGGATGAACCTCCTTAAGAAATTTATCTTGCCTAGAAAAGCTTGGATCTCCTTCTTATTTTTGGATAATGACAATTTTTTTATTGTAGAAACATGTTTGGGATCAATCACCACTCCTTCTTTTGAGATCATGCGTCCTAGCAGCTATGCTTCTTTGATAAAAAACATAGACATTTTAGGATTACGAGATATTCTGAATTTCCTAGACCTATCAAAAACCTTCATCAGGTGCTTTAGATGTTTCTGATTAGAATTAGAAAAAACAGTTATGTCAACAAGATAAATGACTACAAATTTGTTTACCTGTCCCACAAAAGCTATATCCATAGATCTTTTAAAAGTTTCTCCAGCATTGGACAAGCCGAAGGGCATTCTAGAGTACATAAATGTACCCTAGGGTGTAGTAAAAGTTGTCTTCTCTCTGTCTGTTGGATCAACATTTATCTGGTTGTAGCCTGAAAAACCATCAATCATGGAAATCATTTGTGCTCCTAAGAACATTTGAAGTAACTAATCCATTTTGTGTAAAGGATAGTTATCTTTTAATCATGCTTTATTCAAATTCCTAAAGTCCACACAAAGTCTGATTTCTCCATTCTTCTTTCTAATAGGAACTAAATTAGCAACCGAATTAGAGTATCTAAGAGGGAGAATAATATAGGAATTTAGAATTTTCTTAATTTCCTTTTCTATAGTTGGTAGAAGTGCTAGATTAATCCTCCGAAGTTTCTGTTGACAAGGTTTTTCTTTTGGTTTTAATGGAACCTTATGTTGTATCAGTGATGTATCATAAGTTTTTAGATCATCATAGGTCCATGAAAAAAAATCTTGGTATTTTTCAAATAACTTAAGGTATTGACCTTTAATTCCAGGATCTAGGGATGCATAGATTTTGAGGCTCCTAATGTCATAATTTGTTCCAATGTTTACTTCTTCTATGTCTTCTTGTGGAGAGATTGATTGTGGATTTCTGAGGACATCATTTTTTATCAAACAATTTCTCTAAAGGAATGAGACCTTTAGGAATAAAATTGTTAGACAACTGAATGCTATCATGATTAGCAATTTTTGACTTGAAATCTCAATTATCACTTTCATTTGAATTTTCAATTGTTTTTGTTCTACTTTGATCAATTTGTAGAACCGAAAATTCATTTATAACATGTAGAAAATATTTTAATTTTTCATCATCTTCAAATATGTGACAGTATTTTAGGTTATGTGGGATGGATGACCTGTATTTGACTTGTATTTGATAGAGAACATTAGTTTAATCAGGGATTTTAAATGAACTAGCAGAAACATCTAGGGAATCTGCATGAATATTCATTTCCCTTGGGATATAAGTCAAATTAAAAGCATTGAAGAAATTTTCAATCAAATCCCAAACCTCATTTCGATAAGATCTAAGTTTAGGATATTTTGTTCGGAAAATATTTCTAGCCTATTTAGCAATGATCTCTGAGTCAGTAAAAACACTCAAGTTTTGTACTTTTAAGCTCTTGGCTAACTGCAGTGCTAAAAGGAAAGCTTGATATTCAGCTACATTACTTGTAACTTCAAAATCAAGTTTACAGGATTGTGTAATGTTTTCTTTTTCCAGTGAGATTAATATTACCCCAGTTCCTTCTGCATCCTTTGAACAAGAACCATCAAAGAATGGCTTCGAGACATCAGTCTAGTTTGGTACAGGTATCTCAATTACATCTTCAATTTTTACTTGAGTTTCATGTGTTTGGTTTGAATAAAGTTGGAAACAACCAAAATATTGATCAATTGCATAAATGGGATGGTTCCTTGGTTGATCTATTTTGCAAACAATATGCACAAACTCTCACCTCTCTGTACAGCCTTAGTTTCTCTCCCCCATAAACGGGTAGAGTTGCATAAGACATGTTCATCTGAAGAGTTCCCCCTAATTTGGCACAACAAGACCTTGAAAGGATCATTCCAAATTTGGGAGGGATATCTATGACAATTATATCTAACACTAAAATTTTTACTAGGATTTGGGCGAGAGTGGCTATTAAATCCTTAATCAATCCTAGACAAGGTACCCTTTTGGAATCAAAGTTGTAAAAATCATGATAGGATCTAGTTATGTCTAGATTTAAATGATCCATGATAGTTTTTGGCATGAGATTATGTGATGCTCCAAAATCAAGCATACAATTGTATAACATAGAATCATTTGTTTTAAGAGTCACATAGAAAGAGGGTACTATTTCATCTACCATATCTGAACTAGGACCAAAGACAACTATTGGTTTTTCATCTTGAAGATTACTGATACCACTTTTAGCATCAATCGAGGTGTTTTGTATCCATTTGGAGACTTGGTTTTTATATCCATGGTTTTTGGAAATTTCTAAAAGTGGTATAGGGATTTTAACTCTTTCTAACTCCTTTTCAACATTAAATGCAGTTAAAACAATTTTTTCAAATTGAGTAGTGTTAGTTGACTGACTTAATGGTCAAATAATAGTTTTTTGAGTTTCAACATCTTTTGTACGAGGTTGAATTGTTGGAGGTTCCTTAGGAGGTCTTCAAGGACTAGCTCTAGGCCTAAGATCAAATATTTTGTTTAGTTATGCAATTAGGAATTCACGGAAGGCATGGTATTTGAAGCCTGTGAGGAGTCTTGATCTTGTTGAACCTGCTTTTGTTGTGAGAGAGGAATAATAGCAGTCTAACCAAAAGAGGTATCCATATTATTAATATCTTCAGTGATAGTCATAGTATTGTCATCAAGCTATTAATCATCTATCAGTAAAAGAGTTGGAACCTATTGCTCATTACTAGGCCTTTGAAGAATTTGTACTGCTGGATTTCTTTTGTATTGACCTTGATTTTGATTTTGGGGTCGAGTGACTATTTGTTGAAATGTTATAGGTTGAGTCTCAATATTGGAAATTATATTAGATATATTTCTAAGAAGTGAAGTTGTCTCATCTATTTTAGAATCTTCAATTTTAGTTTTAGGGGAAGTTGACGCCTCTTGACCTGATTTAATTTTTCATTGGGATTTTTCTTCCTTAGCTTTTAAAGTTGCTGAGGTAGACCTATTTTCTTCCACCTCTATAACATTAGTTTGCGTGTCTTCAAGAATCCTTGAAGTTATTTCTCTTAACATGAAAACAAAATTTTCTTCAAAGTATTTTGAAAACTTAGATTTAGCTGCTGCTACAGGTGGTTTGCAATCAAGGGGAATCTTGTGATAAGGTTTGTTCAACATTTTGATAAAATTAGAGATAGGTTCACCAAAGTTTATTTTAGGTTCTTCAAACTTAGTCAAAAAGTAAAGAGCATACTTTTTCACCCCTTGTTGATTTTTTGAATATATTTGTTAATTCTTCCCAGTTTCTAATGGAATTTGCAAGTAACCGCCTAAACCAAGTCCTCACATTTTTCCTCAAGAGACTGAACAAACAACCTCATGTAAACATTTTCTGTTCTATGTTCACATTCTCTGCAAATTCTAGAAATGCTTCAAGATTATCCTCAGCTGAGGGACCAATTTCTCTATTATATCTAGGAAGGTGCTTTAAATGTCCATTAGGGAAAGCATTAATGACTCGAGGTAAAACTAAAGCTATTTATGTTTCCTTTACAATGGGTTGGAATGCCATAGTAGAAGATGATGAATGAGATGTTTGTGAAGATGAAGATAAGGAAGAGGGAGATGGTGAAAGAGGAGGAGAATTACTATGTGGGGGGTGAAGAAGGAGGAGATAAAGAAGGTGGAGACTTCCTGAATGATTTTGAAGGAGTTTTAAAAACCAACTTGTGGACCTGAGAATTGTTAGGACCTCATATTGTCTCTTTTTGACCATACATTTTGTTATAATATCACCCTTTTCAACCCATATTTGAAAGTCCTCGTTAGTGTTTTGACTCAATTATTCCAAAGGTATGCAGTGACTCTTCTCATCACTATATGTTTAATTATTTAACATATAATCATGTTGTCTTCATAATTGATCTTTGAAGTTGATTAGTTGCTGAATAATTAAAGAATGATATGCAGCCCACATTGCTAAAATTGCCTGAAGTTGGCGGGACTATCTTTTGTAGTTGCTGAAACAGCAGGAACAACACACAAATCTCGAAGCTGAAACAACAAGAACAACATGCAAATCTCGAAGTTGAAACAATTGAGATTTGCATACTAGATTTGACAGCAATATAGGAACCCGATCAATCACCGGGGAAGCTGTTACATTGGATGTAACGTTCATAATCTAAATTACTGTAACAACATTCTGTTGATGGGAAACTAATTTCCCTATTTTTGTATAATGGGTTGAACTCGAATCTATATGTAAATATTTTGTAATAGATGTCTCCTCTTTATAAAGAGGAGACATCTACATTAGAAAGGGGGATGAACAGACTGTAACAAGAGGTTTTAGCTGAGGGAATGAGACTGAATCTTTTTTTTAATATGGTATATTGATGAATGAATAGAGTTTTGTTTTGAACATCTCATTTTAGTTCTTGTTTCCTGGGGAATCTTGTGAGAAGGACAAGGCCCACCTTCATCACAAGATTCACCCATTATCTTTCTACAGTGTGTTAAGTGCGATTTCTGTTCATACCTTGTTAACAAGTACTATTTTTGGATGTTGTTTTACCTTTACTGAAACTCTATTTCTTTCTTAATCGATTGATGTTATTTCATGAGTGTCTCATCGGTGATTAGGTTTATAGAGTGAATTGGCAAACTAGATAAACAGAGGCAGGTGCTGAAGGTTCCCACTCTGGGGATAGGGTCTTGATCCTCTGTTATAGCATAGCCATTGTTTTCCTTTGCAGATTTATTCTTTCTGTTCAATTATTCATCTCTTGTTAGATATCTACAATAGAGTATAATTGTTGTAACACAGAGTGAAGCTTTAAACGAGGTGCGATTTGTTTGTACCACAACTTTTAGTGCTATTAAGATTGAGTACATATAGTACGTAGTTGCCTTTGAAATAATCAGACTTCCCTGGGTTGACAATTTATGTGGCACTCGACTGTTTAATTAATAAGCAATTAAAGTGACCAACATTTTGGCGTCATTGTTGGGGAAGACGACCGAAGATTTTAAGAGCGTTAATGATTTTCTTTTAGATGTATAGGATGCATGAGAGGACGCAGGAAAACTAACCCTACAGGTGGCAAGGGCAAAGGCAGAGGAGGAAGGAAAACTTTCATTGACGACATTATTTTAAAATATGAAACATCTCAGAGGATAAGCTCTCGGAGGCCACAGACTCAGCACTCTCTCTAGACAGACTACGAAACGGAGGAAGTATTGGGACCAGAAAGGGCCGAAGATGCAATAGAACAAACTGAGGAGTTAGTGGAAGATATTGAAGAACCAATAGAAGATATTGAAGTTGAGGAAATAGTTCACAACATTGAGAGCCCAACAGAAAGCTCTGAAGACCGGGCAAGTGAAATAGGGGAACAACTAATGGACGGAAACAATGAAGGACTCTTTGGTGGGGGATGAAGAAAATGAAGAGAATAGAATTCCCTTTCCACCTTGGAATTCCATATTGAAGATCTTCCTAGAGGGGAAACTCCTATGAAGAACATCCTACTCTCAGCCCTACCTAATTTCCATGGTTTATCATCTGAAGACCCTGATGAATTTCTGTTTGAGTTTGATATATTGTGTAGAAGTTATAATTATGTTACTAATCCTCAAAAGTTAAAGTTATTTCCAGCAACATTAAAAGGAAATGCATTGAGGTGGTTCATGAGCCTGGGAGGACATGTGATCACAACATGGGAGCAGATGAAAGAGAAGTTCCTGGCCAAATACCAAGACTATTGCCAGACAAGAGAAAGGAAGGAGGAATTATTTAAGATGGTTCAGAAGGAGGACGAAAATCTAGAGGATTTTTTGGAGAGGTTACAATACAATTTGCAGAGATCCGATCACCCTAATATGGGTAAGGATATTCTTAAGTCAATATTGTTTAAAGGGGCAAAAGATGACTTTTTAGACATGTTGAATATGCTTGGTAAAGGGGATATATCTAAGGAATCATATGATGAGATTGTCAACCTCTGTAAGAGATGTTCAAGAGAAGCAGTAAATAGACCAAAAAGCAAGGATAGTACATACTCAAGAGTCAAAAAATCAGCTAGTGGAGGAGCAACAAGGGCTGAAATAGGTAATTTACTTGAAAAAATTACAACTAAAATGTTAAGCTCTTTTGCTTCACAAATTGATACCTTGCAGGTTAAAAAGAAGCAGGCAGAGGCAGAAGCTACTTTGGCTATTTTCTTCTCTAAATGCAGAGAAAAACACCCACTAAGGGAATGCCCACTGGACAAGGTACCAATTTGCACTATTTGCGAGAAGGACCATGAGACTCAACAATGCCCTTCTTTACCAGGAATAAAAGCAGCACTGCAACCAACTGAAGAAGAAGTTGAAGCAGTTTACTTGCTGACACAAAGGAGGCAATGGAAACCACGAGGACAAGGTACGAATTCTAATATGCCATTTAATCGTTGGAATAATTATCCTCCTTTTCAAGCAAATTACTTGCCCTTAAATCAAATGCAATACCCACCCTTCAACCAAATGAACTTCCCCCCCATGGAGCAACCAAACCCTCCCTTTATGGATCCTACAATGTGGAATCCCTGGTCTCTAAAACAATCTTATTTTAATAAGTGGAACCCAAGCTAGACAGCTCAGCAAATCCCATTTCCAAACCAATTCCCCCAATATCAGCAATCTCTCTCTCTGCCATTAAACGCTACACCGAATAACCAGACAATGAGACCCTAGCTACCTATACAACCGAACCCCAACCCTAATAATAATAAACCTGTGCAGGTCATTGACATTCAAAACCAGCCTATTCTCCCTATGTAATGTAATGATATTCATTTGTGGTCTGGGAGAGTAGTCGAACCTATTATTGATGATATTACTTCTTCTGACTCTAATAAAGAGGAGACAGAAAAAGATAAGTCATCCAATAAGAATGCTCGAATAGTTGAGTCACCCTCTAATAAAACTACTGAAACAGCAGAGCCGCCATTCCTTGAACGTTTGGCTCTCACTAAGACACCTGAGCCACCTGCTTTTAACCTTCTAGGGGAATTGTAGAATCTGTATGTTAAAATTTCACTCTTACAAGCACTTAGAGATGTACCAATTTATGCTAGAACTGTTAGAGACATTTGCATTAAGAAACCTGGAAGAAAAGCTAAATATCCCCTTACAGTTCATGTGATGGGTGATCTAGCTGCATAAATGACAGGAAAAACCCCTCCTATGAAATATGGTGACCTTGGTCATCCTACAGTTATAGTACAGGTTGGAAAAACTTTTGTTTCCAGAGTTATGGTAGATTTAGGTGTTGCCATAAACATTATTGTTACACAGTAATTTGTCACCGTCCCTGTTACCCCTCTCCTGCACCTTGGAGGACGCATTCTGGGACTTGTGAGAAGTGACAAGACTTGAAACCATTTGCATCATTCCCCTCTGAATATGAGCTTCACATGCCCTGAATACATCTCCTGCACTTTTCCCATAAAAATAGCCCTTTTTACATTAGCGCGGTTTCACTGTGTTCTTCCCGTGCCAATGTGAAAAATCCTCCAAAGAGGGCACGCTATTAGCGCTCTGTCCCAGAGTTGCAATCACGCCAACCTATTTGGGAAAAGTTTTTAACAAATCAATTTCCGAAAGTTCTCTCCAACTTATTCACCAACTGAATCTATGTTAGGTGAGGATGGTTTGGCTTCGAATCTCCTTGAATGGGAAGTAGTTTGCCACCCTTCCATGGAAGTTTCCGAGTGATGAAGCCAAATCCATGATTGTTGTGATTGATCTTATCTCTTCCCCTTGCATCTATAAAAGCTTGTCTCCATGCCTTGAGCAAGCTAGTGGTAGTGGTGGTAATACTGGTGCTGAAAGGAAGATATCAAGAGATTAGAGTTGCAAGAGCCTTCTTTGTGTCCATAAGGCTTAACCTAAGTAAAGGAGACTTTGTCACTAAAGAGAGAGAGAGAGCTTGTCCCTCACCCCTTCAAGCTTTTGCAAGACTTGTGTAGCTGATCACCCAGCCAAAGGAGGACTTGACGTCAGGACACTGTTTGTATTCTCCTTTATTGAATTATTAATAATAGATGACTATCATTATGGTTCCATTCTCGTTGTACTTGTAATGGTTGATGTTGAATTATATCCTTCCTGACTGATGTATAATTGCATATATTAGATTTCACACTTGTGTTTTTGTTGTTCTCTTTGTGTGCAGGTGTCCATTCACGTGGATAGTGGAGGATCGTGACCGGCCAAGGCAAAGGAACGCGGGCGACATCTCTTCTACAAACTAAAGCATTGGATCCCAAGTAGGTCTTCACCGCCTACTCTTTATTTGCAATTAGGAACTTGCGTGATAGCATTGTTTGATTGTTGCTAGACCCGTTCTGGGCTAGTAGGGGTTGCCTCTATCCGTAGAGGGGATTTACCTCTCCAACAATTTGGCGACTCCGCTAGGGAACTTAGCTTGTTGTTTAATTTGTAAACTTAGATGGAGTCTGAAGCACGGCCAAATAGCCTTCGAAACACTATTGCTTTGCATTAGTGAAGTAGATCAAAGCCACTTCAGTCAATGTCCGGTTTGGTTTACGGACTGAACGACTTGGATTTTGTCTTGCCTCTTTGGTTTTCTCTTGTTTGCTTGCTTGGATAGCTTTTTGGATTGAATTTCTTGCTGCCTCTTGCTTCCTGGCTCGCCTAGATACTGTAAACCGAGCTTTCGACTGCTTGTTTTTCTTTTTGACTTGGCAAACTTCATTAGCGCGGTTTTCCCTTTGACAGCCGCGCTAGTGGCCCTTGTTGCTAACTGACAACCCACGCCAATCCCTGTTTAGCGCAAGTTACAGCCTAGCAGTCGCGCCAGGCCTCTTAGTTCTTGAGTTCACCTATTTGCCTGCCTTCTGAGCTTGGATTTGCATTTTTCCACCTCTTTTTCAGTTGTTGGAGTGTGTTCAAACCCTGTTTAACTGGTTTTCGACCTTCGTCCTCCGAGTGTTTGCCTCTTTCCATCGATTTCACACCTCAACCCTAGGGCATCTAGTGGCCGTGTGTGTCGAGCCTCCCGTGGGAGTTTTGGGTTCTTTGATCATCCGGTTAACCTTGTAATTGCTTTTCACACTTTCTTCAGTGATTGTTGAAGTCTTTTTGAGTGATTTCCGAGTGACTTGCTCTTGTTTGCTTGGGTTTCATTCTAGCCTTGTTGAGCTTAGATCACATAGCTCATACAAAGCTTTGTTTTCCTTTCGATTTGGAGAACTGTTTTAGTGTCTTGGGATTTCATTGTGTCTTCATCGAGTGAATTTGCTTCTTTGCTCGGTGTTGTTATCTTTCAAAATTCATTCTAGTGCATTGTGCTTGTAGAAAGGGAAAATCAAATAATCTCTTTTGCATTTAATAGTGAATGGAATAGAACTTTTCGTTATTTGCATTATTGAAAAGAAAAAGTTTTGTTTATTTGCCATTAGTTGCATTAGGGTGTTTGTTTGATTGTGTTCATTTTTTTTGATTGAAACTCTTAACCTTCTCATAGTTAGTATTCATCGAACGAAATGGCTTTCTTTCGCATGTAGCTTGCATCTAGGAAATTGTGAAAGATCACATACGGTAGGGCCTTAAATTGAAACTTAACTAAAGATCAACCATAAAATAAACCGAATCAACTTAAAAACGCATTGGAACATAACGCAAACATTTTAGAGGTCTAGGCTAGAGACGTGCTCCGGCATCGTTAAACCTAGTCACCTTTGTTCTCACATTAAGGTTGGGTGATTCCTCCTGGTGTGGTTCGATTGTGGTCTAACACGGATTGTGCTCCCACGTACCGTCGAGTATATGGGGAGACCCCACTAGGTTATCATCCTTGATCCATAGGAAGCCGTGTCTGCCGCCTTACAAGTCGTAACGCACCGAACACAGCATTCAGGAAGATTGACTGCAGTACGGAAAGTCCTTGGTTTTCATATGATTGCCAAGGTGTATAAGCAGTTTTGCGGATTGTCTGGTAAACCCTCTGCCTAGTTTCTCCAGAGCAGTCACTTTTGATCCTTTTCGGACTCCTTAAAAGAAAAGGCTCACTTGAGCAGTTTGTCACTTCGGGCTCACAAAAACATTCGAAGGAGACTAGAGTCACCTTTTTGTCCTTTTCTCGACTCTTAAAACATGAAAAGGTCAAGTTCAGTTCCTTTGTCTTAAAATTTCATTTAGCCGCATTTACCCAGTTAGGTCTTGTTCGCGTTAGCTTGAGTAGGTTTCTTTTTTGATGGCAACTTTTTCGGGGTTCACCAACCCAAGTTCCCCCCCTGACGAGAATCCTGGTCATTTCCCTCCTCTCGGGAATGTTGGTGCTCCTTACATGGCAACGTTGTCCCTCCCAGGGTTAACTGTTGGGTTGCCTGTTTGGTTGTTCTCAACCTCTCTAGTCCCTGCCGTCTCACCTACTGATCAATCAGTCCCTCCACCTGAACAACCTCATGTTGATTCTAAGGTGGACCTCTCCCCTTCTACGCCAACTTCTACGTCCTCATCTTCTACTTCGCCTGGTGAAAGTTTCGATTCGAGTAACCAGGTGGCTAAGAAGAAGAAGAAG
>APFE031136529.1:12575-54596 GCA_000404065.3 Pinus taeda | reverse complement strand
CACCAAGGCTCAGGTTGTAATGGTTCCTTTGATTATTTAATACAAATAAGTCCATTCTTCTCAATGATTTGTCAATGAATTATTTCATGTATTCCTTGGTCAATATGATAGATATGCTTTTTTTTATGATGAATATTCAGATGCTATGTAATCGTTTGCTTTGTTAGTGTATGCAGGTCTGAAAGTGAAGGAGGAGCTCATCCGGATCAGCAAGGCTGGACTGCTACAACAAGCGTGGGACCTAAGGTAAGATCGAAAACATTTGAACTCTCATAGAATGATGTTTATCTAGAGAAGGATAGCTCTTGTTTGGTTTGTTTGTCATTAGAGAGTCTTAGACTCCTAGGAAGGTTGGATTTGTCCGCAAATATAACCCATTCCGTGTGACAATTTGTATCATCGAAGAATTGTTCATTTATGTAATGTAAAGGAGGTTGCCCCCTCGAAGAGGCTGAATTCTAAGGCGTGGATCTCTCTTTTCTATCCTTCTTGAGCTGGTTTCATAACATAACAATTATCATTTCCAACATAAGATCATGACCCCATACCATCCGCAGGCAAATGGGCAAGTAGAAAGTAGTAATAAGGTAATAGAATCAATTTTAACAAAAACCATTGCATCGCATAGGCATGATTGGGCCGCCCGACTACCTGAAGCACTGTGGGCTTATAGAACCACATGGAGAAGTACTACAGGCTATTTGCCTTATCAATTAGTGTTTGGAAAACAACCAATCCTCCCCATAGAATTCGAAATCCAAACCCTACGAACTGCACAGGAAGTCGGCCTAGATCTGAGTGAGGCACAAATCAATCGATTATAGCAGATTAATGAATTGGACGAAATCAGGCTCTCTGCATTACAAAATACAGCATTGATTCAACAGCAACGAGCTAAATGTCATGATGCACTTATTAAGAACAAAGTATTTCATGAAGGAGACTGGGCTCTGTTATACGACTCGCAGTTTCATGACTTCCCGGGGAAACTTCAGACTCGATGGTTAGGACCATATGAAATCCATAAGTTACATGACAATGGGACCCTTACCCTGACCACAATTGATGGTTCTGGATATGCATTCAAAGTAAATGGCCACCGAGTTCGTATCTATCGAAAGCCACTCACTCGGGAATCCTTCTGTCAGCAGCTACGACAAGATACTGATATCGAAATTTTAGGAGAGGAAGCGAAATCTTCCTCACCTATAACTTAAGGAATTCATTTTTTTCATAACTTGTACATAACATCTTGTATATATGCTTTCCTGATTCTCTTTTTGCATTCTAAGTGTTTTTGCCGTTCCTTCTCAAAAGGAACAACACTTGTGTGTTTCTACTGTTCCTTTTCAAAAAGGAACAACACTGACGTGTTTTTGTTGTTCCTTTTCAAAAGGAACAAGATTTGTGTGATTTTGCTGTTCCTTTTCAAAAGGAACAACATTTGTGTGTTTTTGCTGTTCCTTTTCAAAAAGAACAACATTTGTGTCTTTCAGCTGTTCCTTTTCAAAAGGAACAACATTTGTGTGTTTTTGTTGTTCCTTTTCAAAAGGAACAACATTTGTGTGTTTTTGCTGTTCCTTTTCAAAAGGAACAACATTTGTGTGTTTTTGCTGTTCCTTTTCAAAAGGAACAACATTTGTGTGTCTTTGCTGTTCCTTTGCGAAAAGGAACAACAATTGTGTTATTTGTTGTTCCTTTGCGAAAAGGAACAACATGTGCATGTCTTTGCTGTTCCTTTGCGAAAAGGAATAGCACTTGTGTGTCTTTGTTGTTCCATTGCGAAAAGGAACAGCACTTGTGTGATTTTGTTGTTCCTTTTCAAAAGGAACAACACTTGTGTGATTTTGTTGTTCCTTTTCAAAAGGAATAGCACTTGCGTGTTTTTGCTGTTCCTTCTTAGAAGGAACAACATTTGAGTGTTTTGCTATTCCTTCTCCGAAGGAACAACATTTGAGTGCTTTGCTGGTCCTTTTCAAAAGGAACAACACTTGAGTGTGTCTGCTGTTCCTTTTCAAAAAGGAATAGCATTTGAGTGTCTTTGTTGTTCCTTTCTCAGAAGGAACAGCATTTGCGATTTTTCGTTGTTCCTCTCAAATAAATGGTATCCTACGAATGGATTCTTCTCTCAGGAATGCCATCGGCATGCCTTTGCCCTTATTGGGAATGCTTTGTGCCCATGTTCTCCTCAATCTTTTAGATACAACAATGAATTTATGCGATGAACATAAACCATGATATACCGAAATCAGCACATTATAAATCGCTATTACTATAAAGCCTGGTATGTATAAGAGGACAAGAGGAGGGACATTAACTTTTCATCTTTGCTGTCATTGTCTTATTACCGGCACCCTGGTTGGTGATCTTCATCATGACGATTTCCCTAAAAATCCTTCTTGATTGTTACTTAGGAGTAAGAACAAAGGATTTATATCTGTCTGTTGAGATGATAAGACTTCTTCCACCATTCCCCGCTCTTAAGGAGTGCGGAACCACCCTTATGTGGAAATAAACAAAAAAAAAGAAAAAAGGTGCTCTGCAAAAACAAAAAGAAAATAGGAAAATTGTCAAATGCAGGATAGGGGGTCTCATAAAGAGCCAGCCTACCATGATCATAAGAATGGAAACGACGTGGCATTCCCATTACGGACACCACACCAGGATATGGTCCGAAGGTATATTAACAAGCAAACCTTGGAATAGGGGGTCTCATTACGAGCCAGCCTGTCCACGTTTCGCGCCTACCTTGTGAATGGCATTATGGCTATCTGGTTACCAAGCCAGCGTGATGGCCTTTATTTTGACAAAGCACTCTTCAGAATATACATAAAGGATCATGGTTCCGGAGGGTGAAATAAACAACTCTACCAAGGTTATGAACACCTGTTGGCAGCAGAGCTCTGTTAATGGCACAGAAGTCGTAATATTTACACCAACAGGTATGATATTAAATCTTTCTGTCTCTTATATCCTTTGCATAAATCATATGTCACACCCCGATGTATATATCACATGAATATTTATTACCACCAATCATGGCAATGGAACTGACAATGACCACTGGAGACTTCGTACACTTGACAGACGTCCAATCCCCCAGCTCCTGATTATATCACGCAGGCTCTTATATAAAACGCGATCTACCTTTTTTGCCTCGATTTCGGCATTTCGTTGTTTTTCTAAAACATGGCATAATTCCATATGCTGTTCTTTATGATTTGACTTCTGGGGACAACCTATCAGAGCGCAGGGGGGAGGTAACCTCATTACTTCATGGATTACGTGGTTGCACACCATTCGGGCGGGATAATGTATGAAGGAATGGCATGGTTTAACAGTATGATGATTCCATTCTACGGAAATTGTCGTCCACGATCCTTTTTCCATTGCATGCTCTGTGATATTTTCCAAAATTCGGCGACGATCATCCTCTCGGCATCGCAAATACCGCAAGCAGTTGTTGTTCCATTAACAATTCTGAGTAGAATCATGGGCGAAAAGACGGTCTGAAGCGAAACTCACGAGCTGACAGTCTTCGCTGCTACTCGCAAAATCCTGGAAAACGCAGGGTGGTTGAATTATTTTAGCCGCCTGCAAGAATCAAATGAAGCAGTGGCATTGGAATTCCTACAAAATTTGCAGGAAAATTACTCCATGGTAGGGGGAAAGCGGATAGCGGTTACGGAGGAAATCATCGCAGAAGTCTCAAGATTACCAGCTGCTGGACCCATATGGATGCTGAAGAAGGAAAGATTACAAAAAGCTATGGAAATTTTCCAGGACGAAGGCCAAAGCTTGACAGTCAAAGGGAAAGGAGTTATGCCGGCAACACTAGGGGAACCCTGGACCGAGCTAGCAAAGACAGTGCAGAGTTATATCACCTGCAAAGGAAGAAAAGACGTGGTAAGACCTCGTCACCTAAAACTTTTAGCTGTTTTAAAAAGAAAATGCTCTGTAAATCTCCCTGCACTTTTAAATTCGCTACTACATGACGCGGCCCGAAGTCTGAAGAAGGCCCAACACATAGATGCAGTCGTTAGCCACCATGGACTGATTCGGTTGATAGTGAGCCACAGTCTCACTCAACAGCAAAGCACTTGGGAGGAACTGATCGCAATAGTCGAGGGGGGATCGGTTGCACCACCCCCAAAACTTGAACAGTCCTCCAACACGCCGGAATGATCAGAGAGACGCAAGGAGTCAGCAGCAAAAAGACATGCTGCTTCAAAACGGAAACAATCCTCCGATACGCCAGAACAACCAGAGGAACCCAGAGAATTTGCTGGCACACCCGACCAACCAGAAAGACCACGAAAATCATCCCGGCTGGCCCGGATACGAGGAAGGCTGAAAAATATTCAGGGAACCACAGCCCAGCCAATTGAAATTGCGGACGAACCTCCAGAACCAGAAGGAGGACCCTCCGAAGGAAATGCTGAGAAATCAGGGGCCGAGACTGACCAGCCGGAAGGAGGAATTGAAAAAGGAGATGAGCACTCTGAGGAAGAAATGACTACCGAACAGGGCAATGAAGAAGAAGAAACAGCACAGCCAGGGGGTAGCCCGTTGCAGGACCCTGTGGGTGAGGAGGAATTGGCAGCAGTTCTGGCCAATATGGGGGAATATGGCTAGCCCTCCAACACAGAAGGCATCCCTGACGGACCCGTAGAGGAAGAATTACCCGAGGAAGTGCATGCAGAAAAGGCAGGAGAAGAAAACCTTCCTGGTTATGATAATGAAATGGAAGACAACAATCAGGGAAAATCTGTCCCCAAGACGCCGGAAGATATCCCAGATGAACAAGGAGCGGACTTAAGGGCCAAACCCTTTGCCGAGGTAAAGGAAATTAAGAAATTAAGGAAGAGACAGCAGAGGCTGCTGGGCACTATAGCCAGGCTCCAACAGCAAATTCGAATTTTGAAAGCCAATTTGAGAATACAAAGGACCGCAAGGAAAAGGAGGAGGGCCACTGCAGTAAGAACCCCGAGGACAAGAACCCATTTTGTTGGTCGAAACCCCATCAGGAGACCTACTGCCGAGGAACAGTCTGTTGTTCCAAATGATAATGAGGAACAGGGTGTTGGTCCAAGTAACATGGAAGAACAGACTACTGTTCCATCTGGCCATGAAGAACGGATGGACATTCCAATGGAACAGCAAGAGGCTCCGATGGCAGGAGGACCACAACAACCCTTTATTCGCGTTAAGAAAGAAACAGAAAGAAAAGAGGTCCAAACCGAAGCACCACCCTTAGTGGTAATTCGGGTCCTAAACTCTAAGCAGCGTAATAAGAAGGTACAGGTTAAACTTCCAGCCTCTAGGGCTTTGTGGTAAAAAGATCCAAAAACAAGGACCTTGCAGAAAATGATGAAGGAAGCTCAGCAAGAAGCTGAGCAGATGCGAGAGAAAACAGTCCCCAGGGAGAGATACGAAGAGCTATAACAACAACTTCGGGACATTAGTCAGTCCGAGAGCCAGGCCTTTGAAGGATGGCAAAAGGAGAAGGAAAAGTTCGCTAAGGTAACTCGTCGATTAGATAGTGTTGTTAAGCAAATGGACACTGTGTGTTCCTTATATAATGACGTTTTGACTTGTAGGGCCCCTGCTAGAAATTATGCTTTATTTTTGCTTGAACGATATTTGCGATTGAAAATAAAAGCTGTTAGGGCAGGAGCACCTATCCACATCAACATTGTTAATGATTTTATAGACTGTTGCAAGCACTATGGAGTTAAGGTTCAAAGGTTATTGTGCGAGTTTTACTGGCACAACCTTGTGCTAGACCAAGAAACTGATTTAAATCCTGGCCCTTTTGTTGGTGATATACAATTCCAAGCCTTTTTCTCATTTGGGGTTAATCAGCTGAAATGGCTCAGAGCTTATAACACCTTTCAGAGACAAGAGAATACCCTAGATTTATGGGTACAAGCTGAACCTAGAGACCCAGTGACGCTATGGAAAGAGCATAGGAGCCTTATGAGGATCCCAGGTGTCATCGAGATATTATGACCCATGCACGAAGACTTGGTCCGAAATAGTCTGGAATATTTCCTGACTATTAAAGACCTTGCCATCGATGCTGTAAAATTTCGATACCGGACCTCTAACCCAAACATCCAGCTCAGGGAACCATTCAAATACGAAAATTTTGAGCTGGCTGCCAGCCGATTGAACCTTTATGGGGAACGGATTCTGCGAGCAGGGCCATCCTGGTTGGGGTATCGATTTCGTAGTCCAATTGTTTGGCACCCTGCACCCAGATATCAGGCCTTGTATGAGATGCCTACAGATCAAATAGATCAGTTCTTTGATAATCTAGTTGCTCATCACGGTTGTCGGCCTCCTCACGAGATCCCTTCTCCCGCCTATTCTCTCACTTCCTTGGATGTCAACTATAATGTTTTCATGAGGCCGTGAAACAGGGTAAGCAGGGGGGTGTGTGGAGCACTTGGAAGGTATGCTTTTGGCAAGAAATCTAGTGGTTTCTCAATAATAATTGTAACCTTTTCTGCATTATGAATTCAAAGAAGATAAAGGATTTTGATAAAATGTGCAAAAATAGACAAAGGAAGCTCAAGTGCTAATAATTGACATTTTTCTATACAGGAAGACGTGGAAGCAAGGAGTTGTCGTCCAAAAGCGAGAAGTAGAGGAAAAATAATTGTTGTCCCTCCAGCGGGGAACCGGATGCGAACAAGATCAAGAAAAATCAGAGCTGAATAGTCCAGGAAAAGAATGCGGGATACCGAGTCGGCGAACGCGAGAAAGAAAAGAGAAGGATTAAAACGATTGGCGAATCCCTCAGGATCTTTGATCCTGAGGGATCGCTACTTTACTTATCTTTGATTATCTAGATACCTCCGCCATTACTTTTATATAAAGGCACAACATCATTGAGCAAGAGGACGACTGTTTTTGTAATTTTAAGTTTCAGAACAAACTTTGATCATCGAGTCTCACTGAGACCTTGTTTTTTTATACTTTTGTTGATGCGATTAATATAAAAGACTTGGTGTTCATTTCATCTCTGCGTTTGGAGTAACCTAAGGCGGTGTACCATTGGCAGCTAAGGGCCCGGCTCTGAAGGACACTTGCTTTTGTATCATTATGCGTGGATTTGCGTGTGGTTTGTTTATCTTTATTATTTAGTAATCTGATACATCTTTCATATGATATGCTATGCTCTGTTATAATCAATATCTGAATGATTTCTCCATATAATGTCTCTGCACTGTACAATTGGATCTATCCAAGGTTGAATTGCATCTTTAATCGGGGATTTCTGTAACAGAGTGTTGGTATGAATGTTACTGTCATTGGATCCATGTGAAATCATATTTGTGGGACTTGAAAGTAGCATTACTCTGTTTAGAAACATAGTTATATCATTCATCATTCTCAGATTGCTATATTAGTATAGAACATGTACATACGGGTGATGGTTGCTGTTCCATAATTCATCAAGGATTGTTGTTCCATTTTATTACTATTGTTCCATTTTATTATTGTTGTTCCATTTTATTGCTGTTCCATTTACTATTGTTCCATTTTCATTTTGTTGTTCCATTTTACTTTCTTCGTTTCATTTACCTGCCTTTGTTGTTTTGGTGTGAGAGAAGGTCTAAGGCTGTAGTGAGCCTCAGCAAGACGCTGCTTAGCTCCTAGACCTATAAGTCCATGCTCTAATTTCCTTTCTTTATCAGTTTCTAGAGGGATGGGTTATTGCTTCCATACCCTTGACTGATCAACTGTCTTGTGTGATTCTATCTTTTGGGTTAGTTTAGTTACAGCTTAGCATCTGTTTTCTTTTGAATCTTCTGAACACTATACTACTAAGAATTACTCGGACAAATAGCCTCGGATTGAGCTACTCTTTGCAATAACAAAACATTCCCGGATTGACTTATTAATGTGGAATAATTAGAGGTGTGAGAGACCCTAGTTATAGCTCTACAGTCTTCATCACCTACCTTTTATTTGTAATTAGGGACTTGCGTGGTAGCATTGTTTGATTGTTGCTAGACTTGTTCTGGGCTAGTAGGGATCGCCTCTATCCTTAGAGGGGATTTACCTCTCCAACAATTATGACCCTTGAAACTGCATAGTTATTGCAGTTAAAGAATGTAATTAGAGAGACCCCAACCATTCTAGAACTAGCTGACCATTCCACAATCAAACCAGAAGGGGTTATTGAAGACCTGATAATTTCAGTCGAATCTTGGAACTACCCAGCTGATTTTGTTGTATTACAGACTAAAATAAAGTTGAGGAGACATCCACTGAGTTTGGGGAGACCCTAGCTAGCTACAACAAATTCCTTCATCAGTTGTAGATCAGGTTCAATGACAATTTCCAATGGATGTGAAACTAAGTAGCTCACTCTTTACTCTCATGCTACACCTATGATTAACAATGATAACTCTGTATGGTTAGACTATGAGGATGATGATACCCAACCCATTTTGACTATTGGGCAAGCCTTAACTTTTAAAGGTACAACTAAGGATGAACTAATTAGTAATTTTATATCCGAACCTTCTTCGGTTAACTCTGAAACACATGATCAATTGACTGCAATCTTGGAACCTAAATCACAGCAAAACCTTAAAACTGAAAATTTATCTCAAACATCAACTGATATCTCCTCTAAGAGCATAACAGTAGAAATCGAGCCTGGAAAAACATTGAATATAAAGCCTAACTTAACAGATGCTAAAACACAACAGTTAATGAAGTTACTTTGTGAAAATAAGGAAGCATTTGCATGGGACTACACAAATATGAAGGGAATCTATCCTGAATTATGTACTCATCGTATTTATATCAAAGAGGGGTCTTGCCGAGTATGTCAACCCCAGTGATGAATGAATCCCAATTTAAGGGAAATTGTTTTAGAAGAACTTCAAAAATTGCTTAATGCAGGGTTTATATACCCTATATCTGACAGTGAATGGGTTTCTCCATTAGTGATTGTACCTAAGAAAAATGGAAAATGAAGAGTGTGTGTGGATTATAGAGCTCTAAATAAAACCACTCAAAATGATCATTTCCCCTTACTATTTATTGATTAGGTGCTAGACAGTTTGTCAGGAAAGAGATTCTTTACCTTTTTAGATGGTTTTAGTGGATATAACCATATCAAAATTGCACCCCAAGACCAAGACAAGACCACTTTTACTAGTCCATGGGGAACTTTTTCCTATAAAGTTCTTCCATTTGGGCTATGTAATGCTCCAGCAACATTTCAAAGAGAAGTGATAGGAATTTTCTCAGATATGCTTAATGACTCTTTGGAAATATTTATGGATGACTTTACTCCTTATGGTGTGACTTTTGAAGATGCATTACAAAACCTTGAGAAAGTACTTAAACGATGTATAGAAGCCCATCTTTCCTTAAGTACTGAAAAATGTCATATGATGATGAATCAAGGAATTGTATTGGGACACTTCATCTCATTCCTAGGAATTCAAGTTGATCTAGCTAAAGTGCAAGTAATTCAGACTCTTCCTATCCCCAAAACACAAACTGATGTAAGAAGTTTTTTAGGACATGCTGGATATTATAGAAGATTTATCAAGGATTTTTCTAAAATAGCTTCTCCTTTGTTTGTGTTACTTATGAAAAATGTTGAATTCAAGTGGACTGATGATTGCCAAAAAGCATTTAATGAACTTAAGCATCAGTGGTCTACAAATCCTATTTTAAGAGGACTTGATTGGGCACTTCCCTTTCATATATCCTTTGATGCTTCAGATACTGCAATTGGAGTTGTCTTGGGTCAAGAAGAAAACAATATTCTTTATGCTATCTATTTCATTAGTAAAAATATGATCCCTGCTGAACTTAATTACACAGTTACCGAAAAGGAATTTTTAGCATTCATTTATGCTATTAACAAGTTTCGACATTATATTACTGGTTACCCTACCTTTTTTCATACTGATCACTCGGCCATTAAGTATTTAATGAATAAATCGGTCACAAATGCTTGAGATACCAGATGGTTATTATTACTACAAGAATTTGATATTACAATTGTAGATCGACCAGGTAAAGAAAATGTAGTTGCTGATTTCCTTTCTCGGATAAAAACTAATGAGAACACTTCAGTAGATGATTCCTTTCTTGATGAATATTTATTTGCAGTATCTGCTCACTCGCCATGGTATGCATACATTGCCAATTATTTAGTTGCAGGGAAGCTACCATCACACCTGTCACACAAAGAGAAAAGAAAGATCATTCAACAAAGTGCTCAGTACAACTGGATAAGTGGGTGTCTTTTTCATACAGGACTTGATCAGGAAATTCGGAGAGGCATTAGAGAATATGAGGTTTATGATATATTAAAGGCTTGTCATGATGGCCCTTGTGGAGGGCATTTTGCTGATAAAAGAAAAACACATAAGGTTCTTAGAATGGGTTATTATTGGCTCTCACTTTTCAAGGATGCAAAGAAGTATGTCAAGACTTATGATAGCTGTCAGAGAATGGGCCAGCCTAATCACATAGATGAAATGCCACTGAACCCCCAGGTAATACTTGAACCCTCTGAAAGATGGGCTCTAGATTTCATAGGACCCATCAACCCTCCATCCAATCAAAGAGTTTATATACTAGTTTGCATAGATTATATGACTAAATAGGTGGAAGCTAAGGCACTCACTAGAGCTAATAAGGAATTTGTTTTAACCTTTCTATTTGAGGAAATCTTTGTTAGGTTTGGATTTCCTAGAGAACTAGTCACAGATGGAGGACCTCCTTTCAACTCTCATGGCTTTAAAGATACACTTCAGAAATATCATATTAATCATAAAATGACTCCGCCTTATCACCCCTAAGCCAATGGGCAGGTGGAAAGTACGAATAAAGTCATAGAAGCCTTTTTAACAAAAACGGTAAAGGAGAATAGAAGGGACTGGTTTCAAAGGTTTCCTGAAGCATTATGGGCTTACAGAACTACTTGGAGGAACACTACAGGTTTTTCACCTTATGAATTAGTTTATGGTAAAAGTGTTGCTTTTCCTATGGAATTTGAAATTAAGACCTTAAGAACTGTTTTAGCTGTTACCTTGACTTGATTGATGCACAGACAACTAGGTTGCAGTAGCTTCAGAATTGGATGAAAAGAGGTTGGATTCCATCCATCAAACAACTATGATACAATAGCAAAGAACCAGGTGGCATGATAAAACCATTAAGCATAAGCAGTTCCAAAAAGGTAATTGGGCTCTATTGTATGACTCTCGTTTTGAAAATTTTCAAGGAAAATTAAGAACAAGGTGGCTAGCACCTTATGAAGTAGATACTGTTTTTCCAAATGGAACAATCAACCTCCTAACAATTGATGATTCTAGAACACCATTGTTAGTGAATGGGTATCAGCTTCGTTTGTATCAACAACCTATTTCTAAAGAGGATTTCAAGGCCACTTGCATGACAGATACACATTATGTCTTTCTAGGGGAGTCTGCTATCCCTCATTGCACTTCGTTTTTCTATTTAAATATTTTTATTAGATTAGATTTCTTAACTAATAATCCCTGTCAAGGGTTGCGATGTTACAATTAACTATTTTGAAGATCTTAGATTTAGAGGCTGGCTGAGAAGAACAATTTCAATACAAGAAGGATTAGGCTTCGGCTTGGGAAACATTGCCATTTGACTTCAAATCATAATCCATTGCCTCTCACTACCCTTCAGCAACATCTTCCCATTTTCTTTATTGCTGAAACACCATTTTTCCCATTCCTGAAAGACCATTTTTTCCATTGCTGAAACACCATTATTCCCGTTGCTGAAACACCAATCTTTTCCATCCTTCCCTAAGAAGCATCAATTTTCCCATTTTTCCCGAGATTGAGGCATTACTTTCTCTCAAAAACGATGGATACATATCACTTCATTGAGGGAATCAACGATTCATCCTGATAATTGTGTTCCTTCACTATCACTTCCCGTGAATATAGAAAACCTTTTGTATAAATACCCTCATACTTTATAAACCCTTTTTCATGACCATCGATGATCTCTTAACGACGAGATTATATTTTCCACACAATAATCAAAAGTAAAATGTGAAGGTATGCATGTTTATGTGTCAATATTAAACTGTAGTTAATGAGAAGATCTCGATATGATTGCCGAAATCACCGTACATTCAAACCTATCATTTTAGCCGCAGTTGGGGGGGGATACTAAAATATTGCAATCATTCCATGATATGCCAATTATCGTCATTTTTTTTTCACGGTCATGTCTCATCACCCTGTCTATGTCTTATTGTCTCATAACCTCATTTGCAACATCTTACTCTGTTTTGGTTGCGGCAACTCGGCTCTGTACTCTGCATTTTACTGAACGAGTAACTATGGGAGGAAATGCTGTTAGACATGAACTTGGCTCAACAGATCTATTGGAACTTTACCAGGATGCATATCAAATTTTTCTACAAGCAGGATGGGTCGACTATTTCCGAAGGCTCCCAGATTTTGATTCTCAGCAAGTTCTGGAATTCGCATGTAATTTGAAAGAAGGATACTCTACTATTCAGGGAGTGCGAATTCCAGTAATGGAGGAGGATATAGCATAGGTTTCAGGGTTACCAACCAATGGCATTCGTTGGTTCAGTCGGAAACACCTCATTCTGAATGCACGACAAGATTTTCTTCTACCAGGGGAGTGGGTCAAGCCTAAAGGCAGGGGTGTTGCACTTCGTTTACTACCACCACCATGGCCGAAGGTTGGAGAGTTCATCAAGTACTACTTCACCTGTGAAGGACGTTACCAGGTAGTGTACCAGCACAACTTTGTGTTGTTGAATCATTTAAGACATGGTTGTTTATTAAATATGCCATACTATCTGCATGGCTGTCTAAAGAATATGTCACACTATTCCATGAATGCAAGGCACCCACTCCTCTCCCTCACGCACCATCGCTTGGTTCAGCTCCTAATCCAAAGGGGCTTTGCCCTGCACAATCCCCCTCGCCTTGACAACCCTCCCCAGCAAGCTGGTGAAATCCCTCAACCGACAGCAGAAAATCCCCAGCAAGCTGCTAAAATCCTTCAATCGGTAGCAGAAAATCCCCAACAAGCTGCTGAAATCCCTCAACTGGTAGCAGAAAATCCCCAGCAAGTCACTGAAATCCCTCAACCGGCAGCAGAAAATCTCCAGAAAGCTACTGAAATTGAGCAACCAGCAGCCAAAATACCCCAATTGGGCACTGAAAATCCTCAATGGACCCCACCCCTTAATGTAGCCGAATCATCCACTCCCATCATCCATATTCCCAGTGAGAATTTCGATGATAATACCCCCATTATTAAGCTCAAAAGGAAAAGACAAGAAAAGGCTGCACCCCCACTAAAGAGAAGAATGAGGGCTCCAATTAAGGAAGCCGCTATTATTGATAATCCCCCTATCCTAAGGAAAAATGTTCGTAAGAGAAAAACCATTGTTTTTCCTGCCTCCTTACCTCGAAGACGAACAAGGACATCTGCAACAACTGAGACCATCACTCCAAATTCCCCACGTATCATCCTAAAACTCCGTACCCCTCCAGGCCCTGAATCCTTACCTTCCTCACCCTCGGGTACAGAAATGCAAAGTGTTCAGGATTTTATGACATCATTTCTTTCAGAAGACGCAGCTGCTCCACAAGAACCAGTTGCTGATTTATCAAAAGTAGACATCGAAGACGATGTACAACATGTGGCTGCTCCACAAGAACCAGCCACTGACTTAACAGGTGATACACAAGAACCACCTATTGAGAAGCAAAAGATAGACGACCTAGATGTGGATGTTACACAAGAACCAGACACTGACCTAACAGGTGTTACACAAGAACCACCTGTTGAGGATGCAAATGATGAAGCTGCCACCGAACAATGATCCTCCCATCCAACGGAACCTGCAACTGCTATAGAAGGCCCGGTTACTTTAGTCTCCCTTTAGGAAGAAAACAAGTTTTTGAAATTTGAGATTGAGGCTTATAAGCATGAGCTAATGATGGCAAGGGAAGCATATGAAAAAGAACTCAATCTGTATATTTTAGCTTAGGTAGCATCTGCAGCTGAGAAGAGTGCAGAAAAGGATCGACACAATGAATACATGTGTAGTGAATGTAGTGATCTCTATTCTCGAGCCGGTTATAAGATAATCGAAGTCCTGTTGCCTGGATCCACTCCTGTATCTGCTCCTGTCATAGTTAAAAAGGAACACCCTGTTGTTACACAAGAATCAGCAGGGCCTTCAAAGACCTTTGAGGAAGAAGTAAAACCACAACTATCCTGGCCTACCCTAGTTGTTACAGATGAAAAACCAGCACCAAAGTCTTTAAAGACTGTATGTACCCAGACTGAACCTCGATGTGTAAGGACTATTTTCACTCAGACCTCAAGTTTTCAAGAACTGAGGGATACATGGAAGAGAGAGTATGATCTCTCACAAGAAAAGGCATTTCAGCAACGTAAATAATTATGGCTGAATCATGTATATAGAAATTGGGAAGTCTTCGAACAGTCTCATGCACAACACAAGGAAAACAAAAAGCTAAAAACCAGATTGTCTCTTATCTTTGACCTGGTTCAAAGATTACTCGCCACTAGAAAACCATCTTTTAATTATTCTGTGTTTCTGAGAGAACGCTTAGCGTGCCTCCAAGTGAAAGTGATCAGAGATGGACAACCCCACGAGGTGTCTGTACCTCAGAAGTTTATTGAGACTTTTGTAGAAGTGTCAAATAATGAACAGAATTTGTTATGTGAACTCTATCTTCATAATGAGGCCATTCCTAAAGATAGGAAGCTTAATTTAATTCCTCTCATTGGTGATATTCAGATTAGAGCCTTCATTTCTTTCTTGGCTAATCAGCTTACCTGGAAAAATGCTTTCATGTCAGCAACACACAATGAAAAGAACTAACTTCTCTGGATCCGAGCTGAGCCACAGAATGCTGTTGTTTTTATTGTTGAACATCAATGGGTTCTACGAGATCCAGGAATGGCTGACCATATCATAAAACTACAAGCATCAGTCTTAGAGGACTGCCAACATTATGTCAAGACTAAGGGAACTTTGGCCATACAAGCAAACAATCTATTTTGGGAACACTGTCCTAAGGAGAGAAGGGAGTACCATCCCTTTAACTCTCTCAATCTTCAAGCAGCAATCTCACAAATACCTAACTATCTTAAATGTATTCAACAGTGTGCTGAGAAATGGTTGGGTTATCACTTTCACTTCCCTCTTCTATGGCTGCCAGGACAACAATACAAGGCTTAGTTCACGTTGTCCAAAAAGGAGGAGCTTGCAGCATGGCAAAAAGTTCAGAATGTCCAAGGGTTCAGAGACATGGTTGACAACACTTTCTATACTTACTGCATAAGCAATTTGCACTATACATCCTAGTATTTTGACTCAGACTCAGAGTATAAGTTGCATTGGGACATGCAATCCTTTCAGTTGGGGGGGATGTTAGGACCTCATATTGTCTCTTTCAGACCATACATTTTGTTATAATATCACCCTTTTCAACCCATATTTGAAAGTCCTTGTTAGTGTTTTGACCCAATTATTCCAAAGGTATGCAGTGACTCTTCTCATCACTATATGTTTAATTATTTAATATATAATCATGTTGTCTTCATAATTGATCTTTGAAGTTGATTAGTTGCTGAACAATTAAAGAATGATGTGCAGCCCGCATTGCTGAAACTCCCTGATGTTGGCGGGACTATCTTTTGTAGTTGCTGAAACAACAGGAACAACACGCAAATCTCGAAGCTAAAACAACAAGAACAACACACAAATCTCAAAGTTGAAATAGTTGAGATTTGCGTACTAGATTTGGCAGCAATAGAGGAACCCGATCGATCACTGAGGAAGCTATTACATTGGATGTAATGTTCATAATCTAAATTACTGTAACAACATTCTGTTGATGGGAAACTGATTTCCCTATTTTTGTATAATGGGTTGAACTAGAATCTATAATGTAAATCTTTTGTAATAGATGTCTCCTCTTTATAAAGAGGAGACATCTACATTAGAAGGGGGGATGAACAGACTGTAACAAGAGGTTTTAGCTGAGGGAACAAGACTGAATCTTTTTTGTAATATGGTATATTGATGAATGAATAGAGTTTTGTTCTAAACATCTCATTTTAGTTCTTGTTTCCTGGGGAATCTTGTGAGAAGGATAGGGCCCACCTTCATCACAAGATTCACCCATTATCTTTCTATAGTGTGTTAAGTGTGATTTCTATTCATACTTTGTTAACAAGTACTGTTTCTGGATGTTGTTTTACCTTTGCTGAAACTTCATTTCTTTCTTAATCGATTGATGTTATTTCATGAGTGTCTCACCGATGATTAGGTTTATAGAGTGAATTGGTGAACTAGATAAACAGAGGTAGGTGCTGAAGGTTCCCACTCTAGGGATAGGGTCCTGATCCTCTATTACAGCATAGCCATTGTTTTCCTTTGCAGATTTATTCTTTCTGTTCAATTATTCATCTCTTGTTAGATATCTGCAATAGAGTATAATTGTTGTAACACAGAGTGAAGCCTTAAACGAGGTGTGATTTGTTTGTACTACAACTTTTAGTGCTATTAAGATTGAGTACATATAGTATGTAGTTGCCTTTGAAATAATCATACTTCCTCTGGTTAACAATTTATGTGGCACTCGATTGTTTAATTAATAAGCAATTAAAGTGACCAACAAGAATGAATATGTTTTTTAGTTTCAAAGAGTGGATTTGAATATCTAGCAAAGTTGCTTCAGGTTGTTTAGAAGTAGAAGATTCTGGTTGTTCAGAGGTGGAATGAAATGAATAAGTTGTGCAGGATATAAAGTCTGTAGATTTGTATTCAAGTAAATGAATGCCCAGGTCAAACTCAAATTTAGGTGATCCTGGTGGAAGTGGGGGTCCTAGATGAGATTCAAGTGAACAAATAAAGAAAGATGATTTGAAATCAACTCCCCTATCCAAGAGTTCATCAACCCTTGGTGATAAGTGAGTGTACTCCGAATTGGATGGAATGTTACTATAGGGATCAAATTGTAATATATCTTTAGACTCCAAGGCTAGAGTAGAAGAAGATGGTTGATGTCTTCTTCTAGAACTAGACTTTCTCACAAGTCTTTATGGATCTGACAGAGGACTAACTATGTTAGACTTAGAATGTGATCTAGTGTGCTTAAAAGGTGACAGCTTGGTACAGTGGAGTCACCAAGTGAAGGATCTTGACATATCTAGACCTTTAATCACCTTAAATGAATAGGAATAATATCGTTGACCTAAGAAAACTTAATGAACTTTGAAGTCCCCGACAATGGTGCTAGATTGATGTTGTATCTCTAAGATGATAACGGTCAGCTATCCTGCCATGGCATATAATATGTTTGTTTTCTGGGATTTGTTTTAATTTCGAGGACCAATGTATTAAACAGATTTAAAATAGTAATGCCTAACCTTTTGAATAGTATTCATATTTAAAGAGAGGGCTTCTATTAAAATTTACATAGTGATATAGCTTGTATGGTGGTGATAAGAAATAGAGAGATGATATGAATATCATAGTATTAAAATTTAAAATTAAATAATCATAAGTAAAAAAACCTTTAAACTATGTTCATAAGGTTTAATAAAATATGCTTAAGGTTACAAAAGATACAAATGATTTTATGATTTAGAGGGAATTAAGTAAACAAATAGTTTATATAATTCATTCTCTTTATAGATGATCACTTGAGAAGCTTATAGCAATAAATTGAAACACAATTACTCCTACCTGGTTATATTTGTAAAACATAAGAATATGAAGGAAACACTATTAAATAAAACTGGAAAAACTTATAGTAAAAATGAAACTGTATGAATCATAATTCAGAATCCTTTGCTTTTTATATTAATGATTCATAAAAGTCAAGTAAATTTAATGTTTAGAAATGCTTCTTCAAGGGTGCAACCTTAATAACTCGTGGAAGATAGTTATTTATACAATCTTAGAACTGAGAAAACATCTTAAACTATTTTACAAAAATAGATAATTACAAAATCGGGAATATAAACTGATAGTCAATCTGTCACTATTTTGATGCTGAGCTATTGATGACCGTTGTTAGAAAAGCTGAGAATTGTTGAACTGGTGATGACTATTCCTGAAAATGTTGAATGTTGTTTGATCACCGTTTTAGTCAAGTAAATCAGTTAACGCTTCCCATTGTTCCTTATCTAGGATAGATAACTTAGTTACCCTTCTATCAACTTCATCCATCTCTGTATACTTAGTAAAAGTAGTTTTACTGGAAATATATGCTTGAGTTCATCTAAGATGGAGAAGTTGTCCCTGAGTGCATTAACCACAACCCTTGGTGTTGTTGCACCTCTTATGTTTGAAACTGAATCTGCATTGGTAGCCGACCTCTATTAGCTTTCGAGCATAATATTCAATAGGAATTAATTTTTCGTTTATCACAAGCATAGAGTGAAAACCCTTATTGGTCAAGGGTTCTAACCTATTGAAAAATCGTTGAACTATGGTATTCACATTGCTGCACTTTTCTTCCAACTAAAGGATGAGGTTTTTCTTGGTAATGATCTTGTTTACTTCCAGTATAGTTGTAGTCCTGTCATTTATACCTAATTCTTGAAGCTCATAGCTATTTCTAGAATTCAGTAACTTGATTATTTCAGAAGCAATTTTTGGCATGTCCTCAAGCTCTTTAGAAATAGTTTCAATGGCTTCCTAAGATTTCTCCAATAGATCTTTTTGATCAAGTATTATCTTGATATAGGGCCAGATACCCTTGATTCATTCAGTAATTTCTTCCCAAAAAATCTCCCTTGCCAAACCCAATTTGTTTCCAAGGTAAGATTCATTGAGTTCCCTCTGTAATGCTTCAACCTAACCTTTTTCCCTCTAGATCTTAGATGCATGTAAACCGTTTGCAACTGCTTTCATATGTTGTAGCTATTTTAGTTAATTTTGCAGCTTCTTGATTTCTCCTATCTAAATAGAGAGGTTCTGAATAGCTTTAGCAAGTTGTTCAGCTCATTCTGTTGTACCTTTCGTTGATGTTGTGGCTAAAGAAGAAACTCTGGTTACAAGGATTGGTGCAAGGGGAACTACATCCATTGGAGTTTGGGATATTTTGACAGATTCTTCTTTCTTATTAACCAGTTTCTCCATTTGATCCTCCATTTGTTTTATTTGCATATTTTTTTCCATGATGGGTTTCATCATGTCAGATTTCTGAGTCTCGATTTCTTCAATCTCCTTGGTCATTGGGTCCTCAGAAGTTGGCAGCTTGCGTTACTTCCTTAATGTTGATAGCTTAGGATTTTTCTTCTTGACAAGTTCTGCTGCTTCATTTATGTTTGAGGGATCATATCCCATCTTCAGCACTAGATCTTCTAAGGATTTGATCTTGGTATCCTTTTCTAGTGAGGAAACTTTTTCCAACTTGAGCTACGACTATGTATTAGCCAGGGTGACCTGCAACTTTGAAAAAATCATGGTAGTATGAGTTAAATTGGAAGAAATCATGCAACCAATTTTCTTGTGCATTTCAATTTGATCAATTGGATGCACATCTTTTACATTAAACTCAAAAGTGGTCTTCTTATGATAATGTGTAGAAGTCTTGGGATGTGGAATTTTAGCTTGCAAGAAAGCCATTTTCATCTTTCCCTTCTCAAAGTCAAAGACTTAAATAAGTATGGCTTGAGAGATGGAGGAATGTTTCTAGAATTTGGTATAGGTGTTAAAATTCAATTCTTCATTATTATTTTTAATATCACTCAAAACATGAAAGACATCCTCCTCGTTGTCGTTCTCAATGCTTCCACTAGTCTGAATTACCTGCTTTTCATGAGAAGTATTGGAATGAGTTAGGGACTGGGTAGACTATCCACCTGACTATGTATAGAGAAAAGTCTCTCCAAGTCCATCAAATGTTGTTTTTTGAGACTCATTTTTTGCACCAACAATCATAGAGATCCTATGTCTCTTCTTTCTATGCACAATCCTAAATCCTCGGTTTGATGTTTCAATTGCAGCGAATGATTATTCTTCCCTTCCTCATTTAGCTGTCTTTTCCTGTGCAAGTGGAATTTGTACATTTGAGGTAGAAATTTCCTGTTGTTTAGCTTCTTAAAGGGTGTTCTCTTCCCATTCCAACTTATTTTTATACTACTCTATTTCAGGTCTGGATATGTGGTGATATGCAGTAAACTTATTTTCAACCCTGAGTTTAGAAACCAATCCCATTGGGTCATAAGATCAAGTGAAACTAAGACCAAACTTCATTTCCTTTAATAACCTATCTACTTCTTCTCTTGCTACTCTAGTGTTGCAGATGAATGAACTGAACTGAGCTTTTATCTTGAATTGTGATTTCTTCTTTGCAGCCACAAAGTATACTTCATCTGCATTTAACCTCTGCCAGATATATTCCAATGCAAAGATTTTGATGGGGAGGTACATGGGAAGTTTGTAGGGTGGAATCTCACAACCATAAACCCTAAATTTTGTATCTTTTTGGTAAGGATACCAATCTCCTGTTGTGGCTTTATCAACTAGCTGCAACACTTTCACAATTTCATCACTGATTCTTGGTACTGGAGTGTTGATCATAATACTAATCCCTAGATGAATAAAAAATTCTATGAAATGTTTATATGTAAATTCTTCCTTCTCCTTCATTCCCGTTGATGTACAAAAGATCGTTGGTTGTTGATTTCCTTCCTCATCTAGCTTCTATAAGGTGAATGGAAATTTGTCTCCCTGGAAATATATAAAAAGGTATACAAGTACTGAACCATACTTGAATACTTCTTCAGTGTTAAACTAAACAAATTGATCATGTATGGTTTCAGCAAGGAATTGGCCAAAGTTATAGAGAACAGTGGGTTTGGAATCAGTAGAAGAGATTGACAAGAAACCTAGGATGGCTTCATTAACATATTGATCAGAATTGTAACAATGGAGATAGGACAAAATAATGGTGATTTTCTTGGTTCTCTCACGGAACATCAATGAATCACAGGGAGGGTTTCTTTTAGGTAGACGACTATCTATGGATAGGAAGAGTTCAAGAGTCTGGGATCTTTTAGTAAAATATAGCTATTGATAAGATTCCATCAGGCTTTCATGAGAAAAAGGATGAGTTGGTGTAATACTTGGGGCTTGCAACATCTTTTCAATGGACTCAGCATTGATGAAAGAGAGGATTTCTCTTGTGGGTGAAATGATTACTTGACCAGCGTGATGACTGTTACTGGTACCTCATTACCACGACATTTTCTCATAATCTTCCCTACCAACAACTGAGTAGCGACACAGACCCCTTTGTCCTGAATGATAGTAATAACATAACCCTCTTCTTTTTCTCCAACTTATATTTCTTTGTCATGGCCTCTGCAATCATCAAGTCTCCACTTGTTCCAGCTATTTCCACAAGGTCCCTTCCTGCACAGGGAAGCTGAGAAATCCTATGAATGAGCTTCATCGTGATGGGAATGGGCTCTCCCAGCCATAAGTACCCATCGTGCACCAAGAAAAGCAGTTGCCTGATGACAAATATTGTGATTAGGGACCAATGAAAGTGTGGAATTGATAGGAAGGGGAGTAGCTCAGCCTCCTCTACCACGCGAAACCATTTTCATGGCTGCATTGTTGTAACTACCCCCTCCGTGCTTTGTTTCATTAGCTGGCTAGTTTCCAAATTAGGAAACTTCTCACTATCTGCGACGTCCCAGTCTTAAAACTTCATAGTGGCTATGTGGCTCATAGTCGAACCTTCGAACAAAAATTCCGCAGGGAGGAATGGGGTACTGAGTGTGCTCTTAATGACATCCAAATATTTAGGTACTTTTACCCTCCCTATTCGTGGAGGGACATACTTGGGCAGCTTTTTTGTGGTGCATATTGACGGGGTGTCTTCTTCCATCTCTTCCTCTGGTTCCGGCTCTTCGACAAAGGTCGGAGGATCCTCTTCCTCATCATCACTCTCAATATTGACTATTTTTCCCTTCTCTTCCATTGACAATTTTCTGAACCATGGATTTTGCGGAGACATATAGACTGGTCCAACTACCTGTGGATCCTTTTTGGCACTCAACATCTAGGGCTATTTTTGAATTTCTGGCGCATCCCTGACTGGTGACATAGGGCTTGGTGTGGCATCCTTGGTGGTTGACATTTCTCTTCTGAGAAGGTCTTGCATCTCTTTTGATAATGCTTCAAATATTGAACTCACTGTCAAAGCCTCTAAAGCCGTAAAGTCCATGCACAGTAACTGAATTGACAAGTTGCCAAGTGTTGTTCGGCAGATGACCATCTGGGATTTATAGGCCTGCCAGAATTCAAATTCAACCATTCCCCCCTTTCTTGGCTCATTAATGTGATATTGGCAGCAAATCTTTTCAAATCTAGTTTTGACCCTGTGTCTTAATTGCCCACTGTCCACTCCTCCTTGCCTTAAATTGAACATCTTGTCATGAACAGTGTCACCAATAGTCACTTTGCATCCCATCCACGTGGCAGCATAGTCCCTTGTGTGTGAATGTGTAGCTCCGATATAGACTTTTTTATAGTCCCGCACTCTCTTTCAATTGCGTGGAGCACTGAGACTATGCTTCCTGCGGATAGTTAGGTGGTCGCACTACTGGTGCAAGGCTTTGAGTCACTGCCTGACCTAGTCTGCGGGCCTTCCTTAGTTACCCTTGAGCCAATCAGCACCTCGTGTTCTCCCCGATGCGGAGTGCTTCATTGGTTTCTTCACCTAATAAGGTGTGGTCGTAGCCATGGTAGTATAGCACCAGCTCCTCATGACAATTTGCTAGAGTGGTGGTGGGGTTGCCCATATGTGGTCCCGTCCTACTATTGGCACATAATGCTTACAAGATTTTGGTTTCTAGTTCTCTGATATCCTCATCCATTAATGCACTTTTCTACTTTAATCATACCCGATCTTCTTCGAGTTCACGCAGCTCAATGTTCCCTCGCTAAATGGCTTCTTGAATCTGCATATGTTTGTCCTCACTCTACTGCCTAACTTCTTTGCTCTAGTCTTCACAAGTTGTCGCAATTATGGGAGTGATT
Organism: Pinus taeda; assembly: GCA_000404065.3. Classification (NCBI taxonomy): domain Eukaryota; kingdom Viridiplantae; phylum Streptophyta; class Pinopsida; order Pinales; family Pinaceae; genus Pinus; species Pinus taeda. Next base: position 31,471 of record APFE031136529.1, on the reverse strand, counting down.
ATATGAGGATTTTTTCACAAAACTATGGCCTTGACTCCACTCGTCATCTTTGGAACCATTTCTATGGCTTGGTTCCTGAACATGGCCCTATAGGCCCATCAAACTATTTGCACACACAGGTCCCAATTAGTTCATCCTGTCTAGTAAATTCTGTTCATGAATCCACATAGCTTTGTGAAGGCGTCGACATGAAATTTTTGTCGCGTTCCCTGATGTTTGATCCCTAGTCTAGGAGGTGCTTGCATAACACACATCTGCATGCATCAAAACAAGTGGGCACGTAAACTACTATGTCCTAGATAACCTACTCACATTCTTTTCTAGAGACTTCTAGGTCATAAGCGCATCTGTCTTCTACCTTCATGCCAATTCCCCATAGTATTTCGATATATATTCCCCTATCATGTTGATGTCGCATGCAATGCCCATTCTAGTGCACCATACTACTGTTTTTCTAGTATCTCTCTTTCACATTGGTCTAAGGGTTCCTCCCCATTTGTTACCGAATCATCTATTGGTAGTTCCCTTGCTTCTGTTGTCATGTGCCATAATGATCTAATCATCATGTTGCAATTCAATGTTGTTACTTCGTGCAACCGGTTCTTCCAGAATTGTATTTCTTCATTTGAATCCAAAGTACAGGAACTGTCATGCTCCCATGAGATTCTCCCATCTTCGATTAGGTTCAGCTGATCCTGGTGTTGTGTTGTTATCTGGTAAATGCAATCCAACTCATCCTCGCTATATTCGTCGCAAACAAGTTTAGTGTAGCATGCTCCTTCGGCTGGATCTAGCAGAACTACTATCTGTAGGGACTTCTTTTTGAAAATCATCTTCCGCTTCTTTAGGTTGATGAATCCATTCATATCTGTGGCCCAATCTATTCCTAGCAATGCGGGGTAAGGATTACTATCATCTACAATCTCTATTACCTCAAAGTTTGTCTATGTGCTCGCACCTTCGATATTTACTGTTACCCCTTGCAATCTTCCCATGGGCAATATATTTTGTTGGTTCGCCATTTGTAATTAAATACGGGACCACTGTAACGCCGGCCTACCCATGCATTCCCATGTCTACTTTGGTAACACATTCATGTTCGAACCCAAGTCCAGGATTACCTGATCCATCTCATATTCACCAATCTACGCCATCAATCTCATTTCCCTCCCAGTGTGGAATGCATGCTTTCCGAATTTTCAGACTACGTGTGGTTCAACCAACCCTGTGCACCTAGTGATTAGCTCTTGTAGTCCTTTAATTGATTTATTGTCACACAGTAGTTTCATGCATGTCTCTAAAAAGGTAGTAAGCTTAGAAGGATCCATTCCTGGCTCTGTTTGATCCTTACTACCTGAAGTAGAGGCCTCCATGAAGCTCTTCTTAGCTTCCATAAATGTCTCCCTTGCACGTTCCAAGTCAAACTCAAGTTCCCTTGTAGGAGCCTTGCTCACCCATGTATCTTCCTCGGGCTGCTTCCCCTTGTCTTCCCCTATGGTCGCGCTACTTCTAAGCATCATGTTCACGTTGGGGACTTCTTCATGTGGTTCAGACCTCATCATTTGGATGTTCTGAGTTGGACTACACTGTAGTACCCCTTTCTCGTACATCTGTGCAATCAGTGTAGGATAATATACCATTTCATGATAAAATTGCTCACAGTACGAACAAGAAATTCTTGTTGGGTTGGTACAATCACGGGCATAGTGTCTCAGTCCTCCATAATTTTAATAGATTAACTGTCTGCAGCCACTTCCTAGCCCCATTCCTCCACTTCCTCACCCTCGCCCTTGAAATCTAGCATGCACCATCCCTGTGGTTGGGTTAAGGCCTCACGTTTCCATCTCCATCCTATATGTTGGGGTTTGCACCATCATTAACTCGTAGCTACGACATGTGCACTCATCGTGGCCCACCGATCTACAAAAATTGCAAAACAACTTCTGGGAAGTTTGTGTATACTTATGCAACAAATGACAGTTATTTTTCATGTGTTTCCCTCCCACTTAACAAGTCGTGCACCATAGCGCAAGTGCCACACTTGGGCCCGCTTGTGCCTCTGGTCTCAACGACATTGGTCCCCCTCCTACCAAATAGTTCGTGAATACTAGACAGTGATCCTTATCGTGGCCCTGGCCTTTACATTTTATGCACCACACTTCTTCGCGCACTTCTGGCCGGGGTGCCCTATCTTGCTTCAAACTTTGCATTTCCCAGCATAGGTTTTGTAGCTACGCGTGGATTTGTTGGACTCCCAACCCCAAATCCTGTATCAGTGTTTCATGCAACCTCATCACCATTTCCAACACTTCTGCCTGGGTTAAGAGCTTCTCTTGTGACAACGTTGTCCTCAAGTGTGGTGTCAAAGATGCCACAAACCACATGCGGTGTTGTGCATCCGTCAGTCTCATATTAGCCTCACGAATTGTACTTTTCAGACTCTGAACTAGATCCCAGGGGGTCTCGCCTAGAAGCATCATGATCTCTTTAAATTCAATGATGACTGTGTTTCTAATTTCGGTCAGCTAAATTCTTTGTTCATCGCATTTTGGATCTCTGATATTCGTACATTTGGATGATCATTCGAGTGCTTAATATACCATGTCAGCGTGCGATCCTGTAGCACGCTTACCAGTGTGGCCTTCTTAATGTCGTAATCTGTGATCCCATGTGCTTCCCACACTGTTCTTACCACGAACCAAAACTGATCTGGGTCCTCATTCCCTACTCCTCTGAATATGAGTAGCTTGATCACACTCGCCATGCTGAACTACAGGTTTGGTGAAGGTGGGGTGGTTGAAGATGGAGGTGAAAAAGGTGAAGTGGGTGATGGCGTAAGGGGAGGTGATAAATTCAGAATGCATTGCCTTATCAAACTGACCACACTCCTCAGAGAAACCCGAGCGCACTCTTCCTTGCTCTCTCGCGAAGGTGAAATTAAAGGATTGTTCCCTAACCCTTAGATCCCTTTGTAGATATTCTTTTTCCGCGTTGTTCCCACCATCAATTTATTTGCATAACCCGTTTCTCACATAACAATATCTTAATCCATGTATTCATGGATTTGATGTACCTACCTCATGGTCCCTTGAGAAAGCATCATTCAGCTTCACTATATCTCACAGTTGTGTCTATGACGAACTCAGTGATAAGCCCTCCTATTAACCAGTCAAGCCAATATTCCATGGCCTACGTGATCTTATTTTCTGATGCCTCTAGTTTGCGCAGTAACTCTAGAGTCTACACTATCAGTTGATCGAGCTTATACCTTCCTTGGCTGTAAGCTAACCTCGCGATCTAATCATATAATTTTGAAGAGAAGGTCACGAAGAAGATCTCATGGATTTCTGTATATACATAATGATCCAGCCACGTCTTCTCAGATATTTGCAGGGTTTTGTTTTCCTGTATCATGAACTTGTGAAGCTTCTGATCCAACCAATCTTCAATTTCCTTCTTTGTAGGGTTCCAGTGTTCTGACATCAGACATCCCTTAGGCAGATCCTGGCCACGACAACAAAACCATTTGTTGGCTTATTGGGGCCTAACCTAGGTTCAAAAGTGTTCTAGCCAAACAAATCCCAAAACTAGCAACCTTTTCGGCAACATTCTGCAGAGTGTGGACTAAAGTCTCACCCGAGGTAGTATGGGAGGGTGCTGGAACCAGGTTTCCACACCCTAGGGATGTCTTGATGAGGTCTAGAAAGTTCATGACTCGATCCTACGCATTGCGCTACTTCCACGCAGTTGTCTTTTCAGTGCAACTACCTTCGCGCAGCTTGAGCGTGCATGTTCTTTACCCATACTGTGGTTATTATTATTATAGACCTTGAATTAAATTGAGTGGGCCTAATACTTTCATTTACCATTCAACATAAATAGACATGCGTGCAATAATAAACTGTAAACAGATGCATAAACAAAAACATAGAAACAGATACGCGATATTCCAAAACCAACTTATCTTGTATTAATCTTCTATTCCAGTACAATCCACTTCCTACCCTGCGCACATAGCTGCAAGGGTCCGCGCCAATAGCTGCAGACTCTACCAGGCCTCTACACACACAGCTATAGAGCCTTTCTCTACTACTACGACCCAAGAGTCAGACTTGCAGACTCAAAGAAAAGTTTGCATTAAAAAACCCATATCACTTCAGATTAGATCTAAAAACTACCTTCTACACTTAGAGCCTTGCTCTATTTATACATTCCCATGGTCCGCGGACCATGGTTAGGCCGACACATTCTATATTAAATTACAATATTTTATGGTCGACTTCCCTAGACTCTCACACTCTGCGCTGACATTTTGTGGGGTCTTTACATTACATTGACCCAAAACCGGGCTTTAAGCCCAGAAAACCCACAATTGGGGGATCCACTACCCAACATAGGTGGACCTAGATGTCGGCTTGGTTCTAAACAGAATGACAAATTCGGTTGAATGATGTAGCAGAATCTAATATTATAAGCATGAAATGTCTAGTGATGAATTGAGTTTCAGAATTATACTGTGTAATGATATTCATGAAGGAACAGGGCTTATAATGAACAAAAATGGAGTGGGCCAGTTTAATGAATGACTAAATCCTCATTAATTATCAATGGGATTAATAAACGGGTCTATGGGGCATAAATTTGTGGGAGTTGTGAATTAAATGAATAATGGATAGGTGGAAGCTAATTGGATGGAGGAAGTGACATGAACCAGACGTGGACAGTGACATTGGAGCAGCTGTAAATAGTCAAATGTAAACCGCATTCGGGAGAAACTTCATGTTGTAAGTTTTTTCGGGATTTTATGTCTAGAAAGACTAGAATGAGGGAAAAGTAGTTTAAGAAGGTTATTTACAAAAGTGGCCACTTTGGACGACTCCCCCGTGACGATAAAGTTTGTATGGAAAATGAGGGTCGAGGAGCGATGTGGGCCATCACATCCCGGGGGAGTGTGCGGTATGTAAGGTAAGATGAAAGGGATTTAACAACGTGAGACAGAAAGTAATGGTGGGGTCAAGATTTTATGGCAGATGTAACAATTGAGGGTTATGGGAAAATAAATGGATGAATGAAGTTAGGATATTTACAAAACGACATTGGTGGTTAGAATTTATGGTTAATTGAAACCCATCACCGTATGCACACATTTCCAATGTTACAACTTAGGATAAAATACTTTCATCTCCAATTATATCTCATATGTCTACCTACCCTTTACTCTCCTAACATTTTCACTTATTTCTCCGAGTGAATTTAGATTAGCAACTCAACATTTCCTTTTAAAGACTAATCTACTTCTATCCCTTATTTCCTCCATTGACTCAGATTAAACTATTGAACCCAATTTTATTTGTTACCTATTGACAAATAATTTAAATAAAATCCAATTATGATTAAGTATAATTGGATTGTATAAACTATGTGGCATTTAAACAATCTTCTCACAACTTTTATTTGCAAAACTAAACTGGACTAAGTGTAGTGGCATTTAGATTTGCAAAACTTTCAAAATTTATTATTTTTTCTTTTCTTTCTAACCTAACATTTTACTTTTGCCTTGATTTTTTAGGGCATCTATTCTAACATTTTATTTGGTATGGAATTATTCATTAAATATCCCTAACATTTTTATTTAATATTCTTTTTTGTCCATATCCTAACTTAACATTTTCTAAAATATGTTTTCATTTTTTGACTAATTGATACTAACTTACCAAAACAAAAAATGCGACAACATCGGCTCCAACTGGGGACTGCTTTCTCCTGTAGAATATAGAGTACCTGGAAATCCATGTGCATTCTCCTTGGTCTATGGAGTCTTTATTGTGAAAACTCACACTGACAGTTTGAAAAATAAAATAAACCAGACTTTTTACAATGGTAGTAATGAAATCTACTTCAACTTGTCAGTACTAAATATAATGTTTAAGAAACCTTCCACTAATAGGATAAGTGGAATACAGTCCCTCAAGGTTTTGTAGCACAAAAGTGTTGTTTCCCTTTACTTGAGCAATAGCTAAAGGTTGAAACCACAGGTTGTCAAACTTGCCTCGTTTTCCCTTGTCTTCTCCTCTGGAATACCATCTTAGAACTAGATCACCCTCCTTGAAGTCCCTTTCCCTTGCTCTTTTGTCAAAAAGGCTCTTCATTTTATTTTTATATTTTTTTCAATTTGTATTGAACTTCATCTTTTTTTTTCATTTAGTTCAATAATCTGATTTATTCTTCTTGAAAAATCTTCAGGTTCATCAGTTGAATCCTGCAGAAACTTTAAAATAGGGAAGGCCAAGTTGATAGGGAAGATTGCATCTTTCCCAAAGACTAATTGAAAAGGATATTTCCCAGTAGATCTCTTTGGAGTAATTCTATTTGCCCATACTGCATAAATTAGATGAGAGTCCCAACTCTTTATATTATGTGCTAAAGTAATTTTGATTACCATTATCATACTTTTATTTGATGATTCTACAAGACCATTACCTTGAGGATAGTATGGAGTTGAATGATGTAACATAATCTCATATTTATGGAAAAAATCAACCATTTTAACACTGGAAAATGTTGTTCCATTGTCTAATAAGAATATGGGTTGGGCAACCAAATCTAGACAAAATATTTTCTTCAATGAATTTGATTACTACTGAATGAGTAGCATTTCTTACTGGAATTGCTTCCACCCATTTAGTGAAGTAGTTTGTTGCAATGAGGATCCATCTATGCTAATTACCTGAAGTAGGATGAATATCTCCAATAAAATCTAATCCCCATTGGAGAAAAGGTGCTGAGACTATTGTTGGGATCAGTGGAAGAGCTGCTAATTTTTTCTTAACAACAAACATCTGACAGGGAACACAACTTCTGACCTTTTTCTCCTACTTGTAAGAATAGTGTTGGCCAATAAAATCCTACCCTTAATATCTTATATGGTGTTTCTCTCCAAGAATAATGTCCTCCCCAAACTCATGTATGAAACTGATCAATGATTCCTTCAGTATCTGATTCTGTTAAACATAATAATAAGATATTTAGTGGGTCCTTCTAGTGTAGATTGGCATTTATGATACAGTATTTGATTGCTTTCAATTTGAGAGATTTAAATTGACTTTTAGAAAATGATTTTGGACATTCAAAATGGATTAAAAAATTTACAATATCTTGATACCAATTTGAAGAAAGAAATTTCTCATCAATGTGTAGAGAAATGGTTTGATCTGAAGGGAAAGGTTCTTGTGGATTCTTTTCTTCAGGATGGTGAGGAGATTCATGTGGATTCTCTTCATTCAAATTTTGGGAACATTCTTGTGGATTCTCCCCTTCTGCATGAAGAAAAGGTTCTTGTGGATTCTCCTCTTGTATTTCCAAAATAGAGTTGATGCCAAACACTTTACAGTTGGATTCAGCTAGAATCTTAGCTAATCATTGACCCTTAACTAGATTTGTGGTTTTGATAGTTAGATCAAACTCCATTATTTCAGTGATCCATCTACCTCTCTTCTCATCTGTGTCTGGTTGTGTTAAAACAATTTTTACAACACTGTTAGGAACATAAGCAGTAATAGGTGAATGTAGGACATACATCCTGAATGATTTCAGGGCTTGTATAAGGGCATAAGCTTACTTCTCAATTATGCCATACTTAAGTTCGACATATCTCATAACCTTACTAAAAATGCTATAGGTTGGTCATGGGAATCTTCATTCTTTTGTAATAAAACAGCGGCAAGGGTTATTTTAGAGGTAAAGGAAAATATATTGAATGGCTTGGTATAATCAGGACTAGCCAAGGTTGGGGTTTCAGAGATAGCCTTCTTGATTTGGTCAAATCCATACCTAGAAGAGATAGTCCATTTAACTTAATGATCCTTTTGGAGCATATCAGTTATGTCTTTCACAATTTCAGCATAATTTGGAGTGAACCTTCTTAAAAAAATTATCTTGCCTAGAAAAGCTTGGATCTCCTTCTTATTTCTAGGTAATGACAATGTTTTTATTGCAGAAACACATTTGGGATCAATCACCACTCCTTATTTTGAGATTATGTGGCCTAGCAACTTTCCTTCTTTGATGGTAAACATAGATTTTTTAGGATTGAGGGATGTTCCGAATTTCCTACACCTATCAAAAACCTTCATCAAGTGCTTTAGATTTTTTTGATCATAATTAGAAAAAAAGTTATGTCATCAAGATAAATGACTACAAATTTGTTTACCTATCCCACAAAATCTATATCCATAGCTCTTTGAAAAGTTTCTCCAACATTGGAAAAGCCAAAGGGAATTCTAGAGTACATAAATATACCCCATGGTGTAGTAAAAGATGTCTTCTCTCTGTCTGTTGGATCAACATTTATATGATTGTAGCCTGAAAAACCATCAAGCATGGAAAGTGTTTGTTCTCCTGAAACTATCTAAAGTAACTGATCCATTTTGGGTAAAGGATAGTTATCTTTTAATGATGATTTATTCAAATTCCTAAAGTCCACACAAAGTTTGATTTCTCCGTTCTTATTTCTAATAGGAACTAAATTAGCAACCCAATTAGAGTATCTAAGAGGGAGAATAATCTAGGAATCTAGAATTTTCACAATTTCCTTTTCTACATTTGGTGGAACTGCTGGATTAATCCTCCTAAGCTTCTGTTGATAGATTTTTCTTCTAGTTTTAAAGGAATCTTATGTTGTATCTGTGATGTATCATTAGTTTTTAGATCAGCATAGGTCCCTGAAAAAACATCCTTGTATTTTTCAAATAACTTAAGGTTTTGAGCTTTAGTTCCAGGATCTAAGGATGCACATATTTTGATGCTCCTAATGTCATTATTTGTTCCAATGTTTACTTCCTCTATGTCATCTTGTGGAGAGATTGACTGTGGGTTTCTGAGGACATCATTTTGATCAAAAAATTTCTCTAAAGGAATGAGACCTTTAGGAATAAAATTGTTAGACAACTGAATGATATCATGATTAGAAATTTTTGAGTTTAAATCTGAATTATCAATTTCATTTCAACTTCCAATTGTTTATGTTCTATTTTCATCAGTTTGTAGAACTGAAAATTCATCTATACCCTGCAAAAAAGATTTTAATTGTTCACCATCTTCAAATATCTGCCAGTATATTAGGTTATCTAGGATGGATAGCCTATATTTCACTTGTATTTGATAGAGCACATTAGTTTGATCATGGATTTTAAATGAACTAGAAAAAACAATAAGGGAATCTGCATGAATATTCTGATCCCTTGGGATATAACTCAAATTAAAAGCATTGAAGAAATTTTCAATGGAATACCAAACCTCATTTCGACAAGATCTAAGCCTAGGATGTTTTGTTTGGCAAAGACTTCTAACTTGTTTAACAATGAGCTCCGAGTCTATAAAAACGCTCAGGTTTTGTAATTTAAGCTCTTGGCTAACTACAGTCCTAAAAGGAAAGCTTCATATTCAACTACATTATTTGTAACTTCAAAATCAAGTTTGCATGATTGTGTAATGTTTTTTTTTCTAGTGAAATTAATACTACCCCAGCTCCTACTCCATCCCTTGTACAAGAACCATCAAAGAATGCCTTCCAGACATCAATCTGATTTGTTACAGGTCTTTCAATTACATCTTCAATTTTTACGTGAGTTTCATGTGTTTGATTTGAAGAAAGTTGGAAACAACCAAAATCTTGATCAATTGCATAAATGGGATGGTTCCTTGGTTGATCTATTTTTCAAACAGTATGCATAAATCTCACCTCTCTATACAGCCTTAGTTTCTCTCCCCCATAAACTGGTGTATTGGCATAAAACATGTCCATCTGAAGTGTTCCCCCTAATTTGGGACAACAAGACCTTGAAAGGAGCATTCCAAATTTGGGAGGGATATCTGTGACAACTATATCGAACACTACACTTTTTACTAGGATTTGGGCAAGAATGACTACTAAATCCTTAATCTATCCTAGACATGGCACCCTTTTGGAATCAAAGGTGTACAAATCATGATAGGATCTATTTATGTCAAGATTTAAATGATCCATGATAGTTTTGGCATGAGATTATGTGATGCTCCATATTCAATCATACAATTGCATAACATAGAATCATTTGTTCTAAGAGTCACATAGAAAGGGGGTACCATTTCATCTACCATATCTAAACGAGGACCAAGGACAACAACTACTTTTTCATCTTGAAGACTAATGATATCACTTTTAGCATCAACCGAGGTATTTTGTATCCATTTGGAGACTTGATTTTTATATCCAGGGCTTTTGGAAAGTTATGAACATGGTATATGGATTTTAACTCTTTCTAACTCCTTTTCAACATTAAATGCAGTTAAAACAATTTTTCAATTTGAGTAGTATCAATTGACTAATTTAATGGTCAAATAATAGTTGTTTGAGTTTCAACAACTTTGGTACAAGGTTTAATTGTTGGAGGTTCCTTAAGAGGTCTTCCAAGACTAGATCTTGGCCTAAGATCATATCTTTTATTTAGTGTTACAATTAGGAATTCAGAGAAGGTACTATATTTGGAAGCCTACGAGGAGTCTTGATCTTGTTGAACCTGCTTTTGTTGAGAGAGGAATAATAGCAGTCTGACCAAAAGAGGTATCCATATTACTAATATCTTTAGTGATAGTCATAGTATTGTCATCAGTCTGTTGATCATCTATCAGTAAAGGAGTTGGAACCTATTTATCATTGCTAGGGCTTTCAAGAATTTGTAATGGTGGATTTCTTTTGTATTGACCTTGATTTTTATTTTTGGGTTGAGTGACTGTTTGTTGAACTGTTCTAGTTTGAGTCTCAATCTTGTAAATTCTATTAGATAGATTTCTAAGAAGTGAAGTTATATAATCTAGTTTAGAATATTTAGTTTTAGTTTTAGAGGAGATTGAGGCCTCTTGACTTGATTTAAGTTTCCTCTGGGCTTTTCCTTATTTAGCTTTTAAATTGGTTGAGGCAGCCCTATTTGCTTCCACCTCTATAACATTAGTTTTCATGTCTTCAAGAGTCCTTGAAGTTCATTCTCTTAACATCACAACAAAATCATCTTCAAAAGCTTTTAAAAACCTAGATTTAGCTACTACTACAGGTGGTTTCCAATCCACGGGCATCTTTTGATAAATTTTGTTGAACCTTTTGATAAAATCAGAGACACGTTCACCAAAGTTTCTTTTAAGTTCTTCAAACTTAGTCAAAAAGTAAAGAGCATCCTTTTTGACCCTCGATTGATTTTTGAATAGATTTGTTAATTCATCACAGTTTCTAATGGAATTTATAGGTAACTACCTAAACCAAGTCCTCACATTTCCTTCAAGAGGCTGAATGAGAAAACACATGTAAACATTTTCTTGTTTTATGTTCCTGTTATCTGCAAAGTATAAAAATGCTTGAAGACGATCCTCAGTTGAGGGACCCGTTTCTCCATTATATCTAGGAATGTGCTTTAAATATGCATTAGGAAAGCATCAAGGAATGGAGGTAAAACTAACGCTGCATATCTTGCCTGTACAATGGGTTGAAATTCCATAGTAGAATATGATGAATGATATGTTTGTGAAGATGATGATAAGGAGGAGGGAGATGGTGAAAGAGGGGGAGTATTACTATGTGGGGGTGAAGGAGGAGATAAAGAAGGTGGAAACTTCCTAAATGATTTTAAAGGAGTTTTAATAACCAACTTGTGGACTAATAATGAATATCCTCTTTAGTTTCAAAGAGTGGACTTGAAGATATAGCAAAGGTCCCTTCAAGTTGTTTAGAAGTAGAAGATTCTGGTTCTTTAGAGGTGGAATGAAATGAATAAGCTATGGGGGATATAAATTCTGGAGGTTTGTATTCAGGTAAATGAACACCCAAGTCAGACTCAAATTTAGGACATTCTGGTGGAAGTGGGGGTTCTGGATGAGATTCAAGTGAATGAATAAGGAAAACTGATTTGAAATCAACTCCCCTATCCAAGAGTTCAGCAACCCTTGGTGATAAGTGAGTGTACTATGGATTGGATAGAATGTTACTATAGGGATCAAATTGTAATATATATTCAGACTACAAAGCTGAAATAGAAGAATATGGTTGATGTCTTCTTCTATAACTGGTCTTTCTCATAAGTCTTTATGGATCTGACAGAGGATTAACTATGTTAGACTCAGAATGGGATCTAGTGTGCTTAAAAGGTGTCAATTTTGTATAGTTGAGTCACTAGGCGAAGGATTTTGACCTATCTAAACCTTTAATCACCATAAAGGAATACGAATAATATCGTTGACCTAGGAGAACTTAATGAAATTCAAAGACCCCGGCAATGGCGCCAGATTGATGTTGTATCTCTGAGATGATAATGGTCAACTATCATGCCAAGGAATCTAAGATGTTTGTTTTGGGGCTTTTGTTTTAATTTGGATGACCAATGTATGAAATTGATTTAAAACAGTAATGCCTAACCTTTTGAATAGTATTAATACTTAAACAAAAGGTTGCTATTAAAATTCACACAATGATATAGCTTGTATGGTGGTGGGAAGCAATAGAGAGATGATATGACTATCACAGTATTCAAATTTAAAATTAAATAATTGTAAGTAAGAAAACCTTTAAACTATGTTCAGAAGGTTTAACAAAATATGCTTAAGCTTTTAAAGGACACTGATGATTTTATGATTTAGAGGGAATTAATTAAACAAACAGTTTATATAATTCATTTTGTTTATAGATGATCACTTCAAAAGCTTAAAGGAATAAATTGAAACACAATTACTCCTACCTGGTTAGCTTTGTAAAACATAAGAATATGAAGAAAACACTGTGAAATAAAACTGGAAAAACTTACAGTAAAAACGAAACTGGATGAATCAGAATTTAGAATCCTTTGCTTTTGTATTAATGATTAAAAAAGTCAAGTACATTTAATGTTTAGAAATTCTTCTTCAAGGGTGCAACCTTTATAACTCATGGGAGAGAGTTATTTATACAGTCTTATAACTGAGAAAATATCTTAAACTATTTTTCAAAAATAGATAATTACAAAATCAGGAATATAGACTGATAGTCGATCTGTCACTATTTTGGTGTTGAGTTGTTGATGATCGTTGCTAGAAAAACTGAGAACTATTGAACTGGTGATGACTATTCCTGAAAATGTTGAATGTTGTTTGATCACACTTTTAGTTAAGTAATTCAGTTAACTCTTCCCAACTTTTCTTATCTGGGATAGATAACTTAGTTACCCTTCTATAATCTTCATCCATCCTTGTATTCTTAGTAAAAGTAGGTTTTATTGGAAATATATGCCTGATTTCATCTAAGATGAAGAAGGTGTCACTGAGTGCATTAAGCACAACCCTCGGTGTTGTTGCACTTCTTATGTTTGAAACTGAAGATACATTTGTGCTGACCTCTGTAAGCTTTCGAACATAATCTTCAATAGGCATTAATTTTTTTTTTTATCACAAGCATAGAGGGTAAACCCTTGCTAGTCAAGGGTTATGACCCGCTGAAAAATTGTTGAACTATGGTATTCACACTACTGCACTTTCCTTCCAACTGAAGGATGAGGTTTTTCTTGGTAATGATCTTCTTTACTTCCATTATAGTTTTTATCCTATCATTTATATCTAATTCTTGAAGCTCATAGCTGTCTTTAGAATTCAGGAACTTGATTATTCCAGAAGCAATTTCTAGCATGTCCTCAAACTCTTTAGAAATAGTTTCAATAGCTTCCTGAGCTTTCTGCAATAGATCTTTTGATCAAAGATTATCTTGATATAGGGCTAGATATCCTTGATTGATTCAGTAATTTCTTCCCACAAAATATCCCTTGCCAAACCCAATTTGTTTCCAAGGTAAGATTATTTGTGTTCCCTCTGCAAATTCTTCAATCTGACCTTTTGCCCTCTGGAGATTAGCTGCATGTGAACTGTCTGCAACTGCTTTTAGTTCATTTTTCAACTTCTTGATTTTTCCTGTCTGAATAGAGAGGTTCTAAACGACTTCAACAAGTTTTTCAGCTCCTTTTGTTGTACCTGTAATTGATGTTGTGGCTGAAGAAGAAACTCTACTTACAGGGATTTCTGCAAGGGGAACTACATCCATTGGAGTTTGGGCTCTTTTAACAGCTTCTTATTTCCCCTTAACCAGTTTCTCCATTTTCTCCTCCATGATGAGTTTCATCATGTCAGATTTTTGAGTCTCACTTTCTTCAACCTCCTTGGTCATTGGGTCCTCAGAAGCTGTTAGTTTGTGCTACTTCATTAATGTTGATAGCTCAGGATTTTTCTTGTTGACAAGTTCTTCTACTTCATTTATGTTTGAGGGATCATATCCCATCTTTAGCACTAGATCTTCCAAATATTTGATCTTTTTTTCCTTTGTTAGTGAGCAAACGTTTTCCAACTTGAGCTGTGACTGTGTATTGGCCAAGGTGACCTGCGAATTTGACAAACTCATGGAAGTATGAGTTAAAGTGGAAGAAATCATCCCACTAGTTTGCTTATTCATTTCAATTTGATCAATTGGATGCACATACTTTGCATTAAACTTAAAATAGGTATGCTTCTAATAATGTACAGAAGTCTTGGGGTGTGGAATTTGAGCTTGCAGGAAAGCCATCTGCATCTTTCCCTTCTCAGAGTTAAAGGCTGAAATAAGTACAACTTGAGAACTGGAGGAATGTTTCTAGAATTTGGTAGAGGTGTTCAATTTCAATTCTTCTTTCTATATTTTAATCTCATTGAAAACATGAAAGATGTCCTCCTCCTTGTCCTTCTGAATGCTTCCACTGGTCTGAATTACCTGATGTTCCTGAGAAGTAGTGGAATCAGTTGGGGACTTGGTAGACTGTTCAATGGACTTTGTGTAGAGAGAAGTCTCTCCAAGTCCATCAAATGTTGTTTTCAGAGACTCATTTGTTGCACCAACAATCATAGAGATCCTAGGTCTCTTCTTTCTATGCACAATCCTAAATCCTCGGCTTGATGCTTTAGTTGTAGGGGATGATTGTTCTTCCCTTACTTGTTTAGCTGTATTTTCTTGTGCAAGTGGAGTTTGTACATTTGAAGTAGAAATTTCTCGCTCTTCATCTTCTTGGAGGGTGTTCTCTTTCCATTACAACTGATTTTTATACTGCTCTATTTTAGGTTTGGTTGTGTTGTGATATGTAGTAAACTTAGTTTCAACCCCGAGTTTAGAAATCACTTCCATTGGGTCTTACAACCAAGTGAAACTAAGACCAAACTTCATTTCCTTTAATAACCTATCTACTTCTTCTCATGTTTCTCTAGTGTTGCAAATGAATGGACTGACTTGAGATTTTATCTTGAATTGTGATTTCTTCTTTGTAGCCACAAAGTGTACTTCATCTACATTTAACCTCTACCTAATATATTCCAATGCAAAGATTCTGATGGGGAGGTACTTGGGAAGTTTGTAGGGTGGAAGCTAACAACCATAAACCCTGATTTTTGTATAGATTCGGTAAGCATACCATTCTCCTATTTTGGCTTGATCAACTAGCTGCAACAGTTTCACAATTTCATCATTGATTCTTGGTACTGGAATGTTGGTCATAAGACTAATAGCTAGATGAATAAAAAATTCTATGAACCGTTTATATGTAAATTCTTCCTTCTCCTTCATTCCCATTGATGTACAAAAGATCACTGATTGTTAATTGCCTTCCTTATCTAGCTTCTGTAAGGTGAATGGAAATTTGTCTCCCTGAAACTATATAAAAAGGTACACAAGTACTGAAGCATACTTGAATACTTCTTTAGTGTTAAACTGGACAAATTGCTCATGTATGGTTTTAGCTAGGAACTGGCTAAAGTTATAGAGAATAGTGGGTTTGGAATCAACATAAAAGATTGACAAGAAACTTAGGATGGATTCATTAACATATTGATCAGAATTGTAACCAAGAAGATAGGACAAAATAGTGGTAATTTTCTTGGTTCTGTCAGGGAACATGGATGAATCATGGGGAGGGTTTCTTTTAGGTAGATGACTATCTATAGCTTTTGATAAGCTTATATCAGGCATTCATGAGAAAAAGGAAGGGTTGGTGTAATAGTTGGGGCTTGCAACATCTTTTCAGTGGACTCATCATTGATGAAATATAGGATTTGTCCTATGGATGAAATGATTGCTCTTTGACTAGGATAATAGGATTCATGGAAATTCCTGATAAATTTAAGTGCATTGTGTATTTGAGGGAAAATGTAATGGGGAGGGTGTTATGCTCTTGACCTGTGAGAAGATACCTGAATACTAAATATGCGAAGAAATATACCCAGAACACAGAACAATAAGAAATAGCAACATGTATTCTATTATTTAGAATGGAAAGCAATGTTTACTTGCCTCTTCGAGGGGGAAACATCTAATAGAGAGGGGCTCAACTGCAAAATAAGACACCATGCTCCTCAAGTGGAGTCTCTATCCTTTATATAGGATTCATACATGCAATACCATGGGTTAGTACCATGGTTCTTATTAATACCATCTATCTAATACCATGGCCCATTTGCAACTAACTGTGGTCCCTTCTTTAAATGCATGTCAACCACTTACAATTATTAATATGGGCTTTATGGACACTTTAACTAACTATAACTATGACTCAACCCTATTACATAAGCAAGGGGGTTAGGATTGGACCCTAGCATGCCCTCCCCCATAAAAATAGCCTTGTCCTCAAGGCTGAAGCTACGGAAACTACTAAAGAAAAATGGCTGGTTCCCAGGTCGCATCTTATGGAGAGGTGTATTTCCACTTAATGAGGACTTCCTTGATCATGCAATTGCACAGGTGTCATTCTCACGTGTCAAGAACATGTTGAGGTTGGAGCCCGATTGAACCTTATTCATTCAATTCTGGTAGACTAGTTTGAATTCTGCAATGGTTCCCAACCACTTTCTTGAGGCATGAGACATGGAAGATGGGATGGATTTTTGCAGTGGGTGGCAAGGATAGCTTGTAGGCTACTTCTTCGATGCACTGAAGTATTTGATATGGTCCGTAGAATTTTGGAGATAATTTTTGACAACCCTTGTCTTTGAGTGATGTTTGCTTATATGGTTGCAGCCTAAAGAATACCTAATCCCCTTCTTGAAATTGGCTCTCTGAACCATGTTGGTCTGCCTGTTGCTTCATGCGATTTTGAGCTTGATGGAGATTCTCTTTGACATGGGCAAGCATGGTTGCACGATTATGTAGGATTTGATCCACTGCTTGTACCTTCAAGCATCCCTGGATATAAGAAGTAGGTGAAGGAGGGTGTTGACCATAAACTGCTCCATATGGAGTCATGTTGGTGGTGGAATGATAGCTAGTATTATACCACCATTCAACTAGAGGTAACCATTGTACCCATAGATATTGCTTTTCTGAAGTGAAACACTTGAGGTAGGTCTCCAAAAATTTGTTGATTGCTTCAGTTTGACCATTAGTTTGGGGATCATAGGAAGTATTGAGTAGTAGTTCGATACCTTGTAGCCTGAAGAGTTCCTACCAAAAGTTATTGGTGAAGGTCGGGTCATGATCAGACACAATGGAAGTGGGCATGCCATGCCATGCAATTTGAAGGTCTGGTCCATGAAAGATTGAGCCACCAAAGTGGGTGTAAAAGGGTGGGGTAGGGTGCAAAAATGAGCATACTTAGAAATTCTGTCCACAACCACCATGATGACTGACTTGTTGCCTGACTTCAAAAGACCAGTAATGAAATCCATAGAAACCTCTATCCAGGTTGAGGCAAGGATGAGAAATGGTTGTAAGGTTCTTATGGATTTGATTGTTTCTCCTTTATGGCGCTAACACACATTACACTCAACTACAAAAGTAAGAATGTCCTTTTTCATGCCTATCCAAAAGAATGAACATCAAGTGTGAGAATAAGTCTTCTGAAAGCCTCAATGACCTGTAGTGGGTGTGTAGTTTTTAACCCCATACAGAAATTACCTGCATACGAATTCTAAATCACAGCAAAAGTAAAAATGCAAGAGCATAACACATAAAACACATATACACAGAGATTTCCCACTGGATCCCAAAATCGGGACTACTAGCTTGATTTTTTATTATGTCCCTTTCAATGTTACAATACATATTTATACATGCAGAAGCATCCAATACCATGGACCAAAAACAATCGCGTCCAAAACCATGGACCGAAAACCATCGCATCCAAAAAACATGTGTGAAAATCATGCACAAAACCATAGCTGGGTCCACCCAACCTAACATAGGGTCCAAAATCAAAATTTTCTGGGGCACTGCCCCGGACCCCATAAAGTGGGGTTACGCGTACCCCTCAAACCCCCTGTTAACTATGTGGAAAGAATATAACACAACCCAACAACCTCCCACTTGTTGTTTTCTTTCACAGGGGGCCACAGGAGAGTTTAGTCATTTTTTCAGCCCTAAA
This sequence comes from Pinus taeda, assembly GCA_000404065.3. Lineage (NCBI taxonomy): Eukaryota > Viridiplantae > Streptophyta > Pinopsida > Pinales > Pinaceae > Pinus > Pinus taeda. The sequence continues at coordinate 13,055 of APFE031136529.1, read as the reverse complement.
ACACCCATTGTTTCTCTACACCAAGAGAACTTCTCAGAGCTCACAGATTTTGTCAATGCATCTGCAGTATTCTTCAAAGTGTCCACCTTTACCAGCAACACCTTTTTGTCTTCTATCATATCCCTCACAAAGTGATACTGAACATCAATGTGCTTTGTCTTTGAATGATAAGCAGGGTTCTTTGCCAAGAAAATTGCACTTTGGCTGTCACAGTCTATCCTTATAGCTCCCTGTACTAACCCCATACTTGAACACAATCTCTGCAACCAACTGCTTCCTTGCTTGCATGAGTGGTTGCCATGTGTTCTGCTTTTGTAGTTGATAGTGCCACTACAGATTGTTTCTTACTCATCCAACTGACTGCACCTCCAAATAGGTTAAACACATACCCACTTGTAGATCTTCTCTGATCCAGATCTCCAACCCAGTCTGCATCAACAAAGGCACGAATATCCAACACTCTGTCCAATCCTAGTCTTC